>VDFB02037281.1:0-105413 GCA_007258455.2 Sequoia sempervirens
GTAGTTTATTTGAGGTCCATTTTCATGATCACATAATATAGAATTTATGAACAAACTTTCCTATTTAGGAGGTGCATTTTGAAACCCACATCTTTCTTCTCTCATCTTTCGAAACACCTGATAGTAGAGATCAAATTCAATATGATAACGACAACAACAAGTTTCAAAAAACTTGTCTATCTTCACATAATATGGCTTTAACCTTTGAAACATTGTTTGCCCAATCTTTATATGAGGATATGCATTACAAAAGTTCATATACATCTCAAATTGTGTTATGTCTAGCCAATGTTCTCAAATTGTGTTATGTCTAGCCAATGTTTGATATGATTTTCATAAATGCTAGGTCCAATCTTGTATCTCATAACATCTCTAGTATTTGATGATGGACGAGTCTGATCATGCCAAAAACATGAGACCAAGTTCCTAACAACATCTTCAATCTTGTTAGAACGGGGAGCTCTACACATAATTACCCAATTGCCTTCTATACTCTCATCCAAAAACTTTCTCTTTTTCTCATATTTTATCAATGTGGTTCTACTATAACCAATTTCAGTTGAAAGTGCTAACATTTTTCTTTTTCTTACTATATCTTGATGTACAATAGATGTCAACATCACCCTTCTTGTAGTGGCCTTATCCACAGTTCAAGATCCTTTCCCAATGGAATCTAAACCCTTTTTAACATTCTGAACAATATCCTTTTGTAATCCCATGTGTTTCTTCTTATTTGATGCTAAATGGATACCCAACAATTGTAATGACTCTTTGAGCTCATCACGAAGAAGTAAACATGATAACAATTGGGTTTTTTCAAGTGTATCAAGATGATTCAAATGATGATTGATCATTCCATTTACAGATTTAGTCATTGACCTCTTTCTCTTATTATAAGGCTGGTTGGCATAATATTTGAGTTTCTCCATATCCATTTCAAGTAAATGATCTAAATTTCTATGAGAAATTTGTTTCCACCTTCTCTAGTTTTATATGCTCATCCATACCAAGGAGGAAGTGATCCCGACCTCTCATGCATTGTTTGAACTTGTGCCTCCTCCCCTATCTTCAAGGACCATGCATTCTTGAGTGGATTCATTTGATCCAATGTCTAGATTTGGCTCGAATTGAGCATGAAAACTTCCTACTTGTTGAGCCCTTCCTACACATGTGTCACAAAATATTTTGCAAACAAAAGTGAGAGATGATGTTAAATATATAAGTGAAGTTTATGTATGCAAGCAAACAAATTGATAAAACATGATGAGCTATAAGTGAGAGAAGTTTGTGCTATTTTATATGCTCATCCATACCAGTAGAAGGAATTGATCTTGACCCCTCTCCAACAAGCATTGTTTGAACTTGGGTCTCCTCCCTAACTTCAAGGTCCATGTGTTCTTCAACAGATTCGTTTGATCCAATATCTAGATTTGGCTCGACTCCAGCTTGAGGAATCCTTAGAGCATAAAACATAAAAATAATTTGAGAACATTGAAGTGATGAAAATAAAAGATGAAAGACACAAAACACAAATATTGAAACAAAAAGAATTGGCTTAAGGAATTGGAGTCAAGGATCATATAAACATTGTAACTTGCATGACCAAGATGACTTGAGGATATTTAAAAGTATTTATAGTCATTCAAGTGCAATGATGGTTAGAAACCTTCAAAGTAAAGTCCCAAAAACAAACTTGAGAGTGAGAGAGAGAAGAAACAAGCATGTACCTTGTTTCTTTCTATGATAATTTCCCAAGTTTTGATCACGCCTCTTTTGTTCTTCTTTTGACAATTTTCATTGAGATGCATTTTTTCTTTTTCTTTGTTGTCCCATTTTCTTCTTCAACTTAAAGATGACTCTAAACAAGTCCTCTACCAACTTAGTTAAATTATACTCCAAATTTTTCCTTGATTGATAAAAATGAAAAGTTGTCGAGCTCCAATATTTGCCTCGATAAATATGCAAAAACTTCTCCAAAATCTGCGTTCCAAGTGAACCAAAATTATTCAAGTGTACATGGAATAACTAGATCCTAGTTTAAATGAATCAAGAAGTAAACAAACAAGTTATTTCATTGTGGAGTTTTCTGTTATTTAATTCATAGGTATGCACAACATATCTAGTAATTTTAAAATTTTGTTAACGTGTTAAAAATGTATAAATATTGGAGGTATAATTTGAATTGAATTTTCTTAATTATATTTGAATTGAATTTCAAGTTAGTTGTCGAAAATGTATAATAGAGGTATAATTTGAATTAAATTTTCTTAATTATATTTGAATTGAATTTCAAGTTACTTGTAAAAAATGTATAATAGCTCGATATAATTTGAATTGAATTTTCTTAAAATTATATTTGAATTGAATTTCAAGTTACTTGTCAAAAAGATTGTATCTTGTTCTCAAGTAATGGTTCATGTTGCTTAAGTCATTTTAAAAAAAATATTTATTGTGATCAACATGAATGAACTTAATTATAAAATGGCATTGATTCCCCTAAAATTCTACTAGAGATCAAATGTATATTGAATATAAGGAAATGTAAGTTGTAAGAGATCATAAAACAAGAAAACATGTATGTATATTGAATATTTAAAGTAAATGCATATATATATTATGTGTAAACATGTTTAAACCATAAGAAAACACATGTACATATATGTAAAGGGATTCAATACATATAAACATAACACATATTATAAGCAAAGAGGCAAATGTATGTATATATCATATAAGAAAATATATGTACATATCATAAAAGCAAAATGTAAATTAAAGATCATCAAATGTCGAATACTAAAGATCAAAAAATAAGAAAATGTATGTATATCACTCCAAGCAAGTGTAAGTTAGAGATCATCCAATATCAAATACTATTAAAGATCATCATATAATCAAATACATGTGGTAAAGATCATAAATCTAGAATGCATGGCCTTATATGAATGTCTACTCCTAGACGAATGGCCATCTGAATGAGAACGATCCTACTCTGATGGATGTGCTAAGCTCTGCAAATAAAATTGTGTACAAGATGTGTTAAATACATATAATTTATATTAAATAAATTTTATGAAAGTTACTTTTAAATGAACTTGTATTTTTAAATATCAATCTAGATCTATGCATACATAAATATATTGCATGTACATATACACGTGTGATTATATAAAAATGTAAAAATCACATGTCCACTAATAGAAAATTCATCCATAGAGTCACATCGATCATGCACACGATCTGGACCAAGGCTAGGAGTGATATGAGGTATGTCCACCTGTAACAATATATATACACATATATATCAACTTACATGAATATCTAGTTAACAAGAAATTTAAAAAATAATGAAAAAAGAATTGAAACATGCACATACACACATACATGCACATCATCTGATATCAGATGACCTAAGTCCTTTGAAACAATCGCCTCCACCATATCCACCAAACGATCATGCGACGAATCAACATCTGCATCCATCCGATCTATCTCATGTCCTACCAAAAATGATGAATGTAGAGGACTATGAAGGTGAGATGGCATCGGTGATGATGAACCAGAACTAATCAACATATCAGTAAAACCCATAGTCTGTCCAGCTACCGTATGAACTGTAGGTGGATCCTGATGCGCACTAGTGCTCGACTGAGAGTGATGGGATCCTAGAACTGAACGAACTCTATGTCTCAAATGATCTCTAACATTCTCTATACTGATCCCATTGTCTGATGCAATGTGGGAATATGCCTCTAACAGGTCCTCAGCCAAACAATGCAGAGTCATGCGTGACATATCTCCTGTAAGTGCATCAAGCTGTGTAGGAGTAGGGATGCCGACCACTATAAAAGAATCCATGGTGGTCCACTGTGCTAAAAATGGTGTGGATCAGGAATGTCTAGATATCAAATACTAACCTACATGATCATCAGATATCCAAGTGGTGGCAGCCACAATGTCACCTACAGTGTCAATTACTTCCTTTTGGGAAGCAACGACAACCTCATCTGCTATGGGGGCTAGAGTTGGGGTGAGAGCAGGAGACCTATCACCAACCAATACCCTAAACACTGGGGGTGGTCTATCTGCTCCATGATAGGTTGGCCTATCAGCAATCCTACCAGGCCACTGACCAACATATGGTGGAATGTCTAGGTAGTTAACTTTGAGGCCCAAATGGACCTTAGCATACAACTGCTGAACAAAATACAATGGAATCTGGTCATTGTATGGGTATAGACCATGTGTTGCAAGAAATCATGGGTAGATCAATGAGGCCATAGCATGATTGACACATCTAGTGACCTGGTATCCCTTAACCTTACGCACATTTTGATAAAATGGAAAACAAGTGGCTTTTATCATTTCTTTGGTGACATTATCTTGTATTTGTTTAAGGGGAATGTCACCATGTACTTCTTCCCACATGCGGGAAAGAATAGCAGTCACTCTGTTTGGGGAATATGGACTAGTCCTCTCAAGTTCATCTTTTAGTTTTTCTAGACTATGCAATATTAACATGCATGGTTCACTATATATCCCCGGGTTTGCACCCTGTGCTAATGAATCTATCAATTTTTTTATCTCATTACTAGTATTTTCAAACAAAGAATCTGGCACAGGTGGAACATGATCTGCATTTTTCATGTTATATATATATACAGTGCACCTAAAAAAGCAATGAGACTTTGGTAAATAATATATCTAGATAAAGAGAATACAAATCTAAAATAGAACTTGTAATAATTCATATACTCATCAATAATATTTTCATACTATTAACAATTTAAAAAGAATTGGAAGACAACTATAATCTATAACATAGCATCCTTAAATGGTTCAAATTTTAAATGAAATGATGAAAGAAAGAACAAGAATACAAAGATTAAAGTATAAAATCATTTGAAAATAATTGGGGATAAAAATATTTAATCTAATAGTTGTTAACATAAATGAACTTCAATTATATAGCAAAACATAAAAAAATTATAGATTGGAAAGCAAAATAAATATTTCATATTAAGAATCAAATCTAATAAAGTTTGACTTCATTGCATACTTGTTATAAATATCTCACATGAACCAATGAAACTCAATGTGTCTCCAAATTACATAAGAAGAGAGAACCTAAATGTGAAGAAGAAAAAGAAATTCAAAATCCATCTTTTTGTAATGAGTTTGTTAAAATTTAAAAACATTCAAGAACCCCAAAATGGTTTGAAATTGATGAGCATAATAGAAATTCTTGAAGGCAAGAGGTCATCACAAACCATTCGGTTGTGGGCTTAAAATTTTTTCAATGAATGGTTTTCCAATAAGATGTATTAACCAAAATATTCCAAATTTTTATACAATTACTAAAGATGTACAAAATGATACCTTTACTAAATAAATTTCAAAGATTCATGTAAACAAAAATTTTGATCGAAATAATATTGTTGTTAAAGTTTTTTTTAATGCATTAAATTCGATTGTAAATAATAGTAAGGAAAAAGATAAAAGAGTTGCTCATAGACTAATAACATCATTAGTAACAAATTAAATAATTAAAAGGGATCAATTATTAAGGTAAACTTGTCTTGAATTAAACCTAAATCGTAAAACATTATCAAAAGTACTATCAATAAGATCATGATTAGAAAGTCCTATTGAAAATCATACTTGGGCTTTTAGCAGTAGGCTTCCGTGAGTCGATAAGAAGCTAATTAAAAGCACATAAGATGAAATTCAACAATTTTGACACTCTAACTCTAGATTTACATATGAGGTTGGAAACAACATTTTTTATACTCTACCTAGGCTATGATTTTTTTATGAGTACAAAGAGTTTATGATAGAAATACATCCATTATTGTTGAGTTAAAAGTAGGTAAAATATTATTTTTCTTAAAAAATCACTTTTATATAAATGTAGGTGTTTTGGAGAATGAAGCTATAGTATGAATAAGTTATTGACATCGATGGCTATAAATTTTAAGGTGGGGACATTCAATATAATTCATAAGGTGTTATAATATTAAATGATTTCATTGTTTAGTTAGTTTTAATCAATGTTGTATGATTTATTAAACATTTTTTTAATATTTAAATGTAGGTGTTTTGGGGAGTAGCAGTGATAGATCTAGCTCATTGAGAAAGGATATAGGTAGAGAGGAGGAGTGACCTTGACAAGGATTGAGACATGGATCACCTTAGGGTGGTAGATATGAGTGGAACATATCCATAGAGAAGGATAGGCGAAGAGGATAGATATAGAAAAATGTGATCAACATAGATTAAATAACAAATAAAGCATAAATCAAATACTTTAATAGTATAAAATATAAAATGTAACCGAGCATTTGTGGGTTTGCATCCCACCAAGCATGTCAATTTGTAAGCATTGAATTTAAATAAATGAGACATTGAGGAAAATAAATGTAGACTTCAAATTGAATTAAAAAATCACCTCTAATAGAGTGAAAAGATGAATTACACAAAAAATGAACTAAAATTATAATGAAATACATATTGACAAATGGATATATCTTGCAAATGATAAAACATTTATTGCCCAACTAGATAAAATATACTTGCTCAAAATTGAGACGATAAAATGATGGATTTGATCTCAATTTATAGATTTTTTATATGATGGATAAATTGCTAGGATTTGATCATGTATCATGAGTTTAAAACCCAATTAAAATGTGGCTACTATTATTACCTAATTAACTAATTTATTTATTTAATGAAATTTCTTAATTATTTTGATCAATGAATTGATTGAATTATTTTCAATTTTTATCTAATTTGATTAAATATGTTAAATAATTTGATTGATATATAAACTAATTTATCATAATTTTCATTGAATTATCTAGGAATAATAGATTTACTTGGATTTATTTTAATTTATTTCAATATTTGTGAGAGAATGATTCATTTAAATATTTGGTTAATTTATTCTACTCGAGTAACAATGGAGTCCGATTTGATCAATAGGAAAGCATTCATCCCATCCCAAAAAGGGAGTACATTTAGAGTTTGAGACTTTTTTTTCAAAATGCTGAAGAAAATTTTCAAGATTGATTGTTGGCATGTGGAGTTAGTAATTTGGGTGATCGTAGGTGACCAAATTCTATATGAAACTCTCTAGTTAATGTCTCTCTCTTAGGTAGTGTCTTTATTTTTGTTTAATACTATGGATCTTCTTCAAAATTATGGTTTAGTTGCTTAGTTTGTAGTGGATTATGTTTTATAAGTTCTTTTTGGACCATTCCCTAAACAATGCCATTCAGGATGATAACTTACATAATGAAAAATATTTTGTTGGGTATTTGTTTAGACACAAAGTTTTAAAGGAAAATTCTAGTTTCCTTTGTGTTTGAATTTCTTTGAAATGAACCTTGCAAGAATGGGATGAATCTTTAGTGGATAATACAATCAATGGACATAAAATAGAATTGAGCGCTCTATTGTATGGAGAAACAATGGAGGCACATAAGGAAATGTTGTTTCTCCTCACTCATGTCCCTCACCCTTTGCTAGTTTTTGCTATATATATGTAATATATGGGCACTCAAAAAATATGTAATATATGTCTTCTTTTTAGGTTTTTTTTCATTTATGGTAGGTTTTCTTAATCAATTTTGTCTATATATGATTGCTACAATCCTATTTGATGGGTCTCTTGGTTTTGTCCCTACACCTTCATGATTTGTGGGTTGACATGCCCTTCTCTATTTTGTACTTTACTATGGAAATTTTTACAATAAATATTTTAATTAGTTTAGGCCTTGATCGTTTTAGGTCTGAAAAGAAAAATTAATTTGATTTTGATAAAGTGTAGGAATTAAGGTATCATGAATTTTGTTAATAAGTGGATGTTAGGTGTTCGGGTGGGGACCATGGTATGGATATGAGTGTATGTGAGATTTAGTGTCTACAAAATCCAAAGGTAAATCAAAATATTATAAACATCAAACTTTTTTTGGAAGGATAATATAAAACCAAATCTAAACATAATATAAACATTGTAATCACAATCATACGTACTATATATATGAGATTGCATACAACCATGTGTAAAATTTACAACCATGTAAAATTTATTCATATGTTGTTTATTAAGAAAAAAAATCATAAATTATATTTCTAGAAATAAAAAGGACTACAAATATGGAGGGAAAAAATTAAATAATCTCAACATAGCAAGGATTTTACAAAGTGATAGATAATTTTCTCAAAAGAAAAAGGATGTGTTGTACACAAGACAACAAACCACTTTTTCATGTTTTTTGATGTCTAGATTGAGATGCACGATTATTTTAAAATGTTCACATGTATCTTAAAGTGGAAAAAAATTTAATGATAAAATTTGCATATCCATATGATTCCTATTGTATTTTTTGCCTCATTTTGAATATATATATATATATATATGGTGCAATATTGTGGAAAGTGGTAATAATTCCCCTAGAGTTTATGACCTATGATATAGACATAAATCAAACACTTGAACTCCATTTTTTCCTTACACACATCTTATCAAAGCATTTTTTTGACACATATCCACATATCCACACATCCACTTTTCCTAATGAATCTTATGTGTATGTCTAATGGTGGCATGTGGAAGGATAAATATGGCTATTGAAAACTTTACCATTATCTTGACAACTAATTATGGCTATATGATTATCTTATTGTAATGAACCTAAGTTCATTCAATAGATATTAATGAAGTTGAATTAGGAATCATGGATTGTATTTTATTATACACATTTTATGTTTAAAAATATGGGTCTACTTTTTACGATATTGAAAATTAAATTTCTTCAATAGTATATCCAAGGTATAGGGATATATTAGTGGTAAGAGTAGTGTAGGATAAAAAGGAGAATGTATAAAGAGGGGAAGGTCTAGAAAGGTAATGACATGGTAATGGAAGAAGAAGTTACACTATAAGGTTAGATGGAGAAAGCATAATGATTTTATAGGTATCATCATGCTACTAGAAATTACTCCATATGAATCACATGTTGATGATACTAATATAAGGGTATGCACATGAATATTTTATTGTAAATGATATTATTGTCAAATAATATAATTGGTTCATATTTTTGGTTGTGGGATTTTTCTTCAAAGAGGATTTTCCCATGTACATAATTATGTTATAAATTTATAATTTATACATTTTTCTTGTGACTAAAATTAAATCTATTTTGCATATTTATCTCTTGATAGGTTAATATGGATATTTTTAATGTTACAAATGATATAATTTGTGGTTCTATTTGAACTTCATAACTTTATATTGTTTATTTCCATATTATATGCTATTAAGTTCCTATATATGTTTCACTTGGTCTTTCCATTTAGGAGCAGGGTATCCATAGCTTTGATTATTGAAATGGGAAAGCATATTTCATTTACACATAGAACATAAAAATGTATGCAAAATGGAGAAGCAAATCCAATTTGAATTCAACAAATTTGAAAACATTTTAAAAACTTCCAAACAAATCCAATTTGAATTCAAAAAATTTGAAAACATTTTGAAAAATTCTAAAGAAATCCAATTTGAATTCAACAAATTTGAAAAAAATTGCATCTAGGGTTTCAAAATTTAACATATGAATGCATTTCAAACTCTAAAAAAATCAAATTTTAAATACCTAGTGCTAGTTATGGAAGTTTAGGCTTATGAAGTTTAGAGAGACCAAGTTGAAATTGTGTTCATCGGAAAGAAGAAATCAGTTCGCTCACTGTCACGGTCTTGGTTCACTACATGCAGGGAAAGCAATGGCAATTTTAGAAAGTGACAGTCGAAATGAGAGATTTTGGTTTTTTTGTCATATGTAAAGGGGTTCGGTCGAACCCAATTAAATAAGGTTTTTTCCCATTTAGGGTTTGGGGTTCAGGCGAACCAGGGGTTCGACCAAACCTCACTAAGGGTTTGGTCGAACCCCTTGAGTTTGAGGAAAAGGAAAAAACCAAAATTTCCTTCCTCATATAAATTGTAAACCACTATTATAAAGGCACCCTGCACTAAGGAGGATACTTCACTGGTTATAAGCCAAATGTGTTATGCATATGGGTGAATACACACATAGTTAATTGAATCCATTCTTGAATTACTTGTAGATGTGCTCAGGCAAATGTGAGATTTCATAGGAATCCAAAAAAATTGGGTGAAAGCATTAAATAATAACCTCTAACACAAAAAGGTGAATACATTTACATAAGGTTGAATGTAAATTGGTCTTGGATGAATGTATTAGGTATATTGCTAATTTTAATTGTAATATTTTCAATTTGATTTCTTACCATCTTATACCAACCCACTAACTTGGACTAATTTTTTATCATAAAAATATTATTTACATAGCTATTGTTAGTAGGAGATCAATGGAATCAATATCCTAATGTTAGTTCTTGTATATTCTCCACCAAAGACCTAGTTATTTACCACTAATTTAGGAACACTTTGATTTTACTAAAGGGATAATTTAATTGTTTGTTGTGTTTAGGTTTTCTTGTTGACTTATGCTCTCCATTTGCATTGCACGTTGATCTTTGGGATAAAATATAATGTGGTAATCCAAGTCTTGTTGTGTTAGTCTAGTAGTGTTAGCCTACATGTATGTTCTCTCCTTGTGCTTCATGGAAGCTTGAAGATAAAAATTTCCTAGTATTTCCTTCCCCGTAGGAGGTCTACTTGGGGATTTGATCACCTAAAGGGATGACCTCAACCATATGAGCCAATAGGGTATATAAAATCTGGGGAGAATGAAATTTGTATCCCAATCTAGACATGTCATGTCTAGTGAAGCTTTGATTGATGGGTGATATCGAGCTAAGAGTGAAAAGTTGGTCCAAATGGCTTAGCTGATATTCTCAACCCATACTTGTGATGAGATAGTGTTCACAGATGTGCCTTATGTATTATCCTGGTATTTCAATGATGCATTAGATTCATTATTTTAGCTAGGTAGCTTAAGACCTTTTGCTCATTACTCATTATGGTGTAGGGGATGCATGATATACATTGAAGTTACTCATGATGTACCTTTGTGTATTGAGATAAATTCTACTAAGGAATCACCATTTGACCACCATTGATAAGAGGTCCTTCACCCTTATGGGTCATGATCTCTAGTTATCTAGCCACTGATAGATAGTTTTAGTGCTTGTAGTATTAGCTTGCATTGTCAAACCTACATGAATAATCTATGTTTGTGCAATCTAGTATGTCTTCTTGTGATAACTCATACACATATTTAGTCCATTTGATAGTAATTTGTCTTATGCTTTTTTATTGCAGTATTTAGTCCTTTTTCCATCTTTTCCCAATCACCTTAGGGTGAATTCACTATGCATTTGGGCGAATCTAACTTCACTTGTGCGAATCCATTTTGTACTTGGTAAAATATGTCTAGGTAGTTAGATCTCTAATCTAGTTATAGTCATCATTGGGTGAATTTCCACTATAATTTCGGGTGAATACACACTCTATTAAAAGAATTTGCCTTGGTAAATCTTCAATCCAATCATAGACTTAATCAAGTGAACCCACTTTGTACCAGGGAAAATTTAGTTATAGTTTGGAAAATACACCCCACATTTCAAATTTTCCTTCATAACTTCATCAAAATATCATCAAATCATAACTAGGAAAATATGCCTTCACTCGGGAAAATATGCCTTATTCTTGGGAGAATCCATTTATGGAAAATCTATGATCGACATGGGTGAATCTTCTCTAGTTTGGGTGAATTTGTTTCCATCCAAATTCTAGAGAGTGAACCCTTCCAATTCCAAATAACTTATGTTCTTCCAAGTCGAATGCCACAAAAAAATATTTTTTTAACTTCATATCTACCCCTTAGTGATAAATGTTTCCACCTCAACCATCTAAAACATGTTCAAAATAACATCCTCTTAGGACAAGGGACATCACTAAATGCATCTTATGATCACCTAAATGATTGCCCATAAAAAATATAGCCTTTAAAATCACTTGATTGAGAACTTAAATCTTAAATCCAACTACCATTATGGGTATGTGTAGGATCATGATGGGCCAAAAAGTGGCAATATTATGGGCATTTGTAGGGCATGTGGCTGACGACTTTTTATTCACCCAAAATTGATGAAACAAAAAGGGTTTTTAGAGGAGATTCTCAGCTTTCCACCAATATAAATTATTCTTTAATTTGAATTTAACAAATAATTATTATTCATTTTCTATTAGAATTATGACTAAATTCCTAATTGATAAGCTAATTGAAAAACATCTATAACTTTCAAATAGTATCACATTTTTTGAATTTGAAACATGTGTCACATTCTATTCTTCACATACTATAGGATTAAAAAAATAAAAAATAAATTTCATGAAGTTTTGACTAAGTTAAGGTGGTCAGACATACGAGTTTTTATATTTTTAAAAGTTGTAATAAAAAATTCATAATTAATTATTTACTTGGAAAAAAATTACAAAAAAATATGCATCACATCTAGACATGAGTCCTCTACTTATTTATAAAATATTATAAAAAAATATTATCATTTTATTATGGTTAGGGTGGTACAAACACCTACTTGTTATTTTTTCCAAATTTAAGTACTCGCATTGAAATTTCAAATTTTCACCAAATGGATTTTATTTTTTAAATAAACCTAGTAGTTTAGAAACTAAATTCAATTTTCTACAAATTCTATTCTTACATATTTTTGAAATAATATAGATAACTTATTCAAATTTTTACGTCATTTTTCCTAACACTGATTTTCCTTAATTTTTTGCCACTTAAGGGCCTATTTTTTCCATTATGATCTTGCACATACCCTTATATTACTTTAATACTAGGAACTTTTCCTATCCTGAGTTATTCATATCTCATTCAATATATTTAAGCTTGAGATAGAGGTATATTTTTTCTTTTAGATCATTTTTTATTGAGAACTAACCATATTTCAATAGTAAATCCAACCATCAAAATCAACATAGGGTATCAATTATAGTTAGGAGTGCTAAATAAACCATCTAAATCCCATGTGAAACCACACTTGTTTAGTCGTATCCTTGAGATTAAGGTCATCAAAATTTATCTATCCAATCATGTACCACCTTCCATGCTAGTGACCACATTTGGAGCTTAGAAAAGATACAGAACAAAAACAATCCCCATATATTGTAGCATCATAAATTGTACTCCCTAAGGGTTAAAGTATAATTTCACACTTTTATTTAGAACTTGTCTTTGGTGTCCACTCCATTAGTGAATTCTAGAAACACTTGTGCTAGAATTGACCTTTCCTTTCAACCCAAGAGAACATGTTAGTGCTACCCTAAGAGTTCCTTCTTGATCATATTTCACCAAATTAACCTCAACAAGTTCTCATTTTCTAAACGAGTCCTAATTAAGTAGACCCTAAAATCAAATTTAAATGTGTTAAAATTAGCTATATAGGGGCACTAGTGGCCAAGTCAAAGTGTTTTTCCTAAAATTTTTGATTTTTTGTATATCTTAGTCTCTAATTTTATAGAAGTGAATTCAAAATTGAGGCTTAGCAGTAAATTAATCCAAAAATTTAAATTTAAATGAATTAGCCTACACTTTAACTTATTTGTATGTTCCATTATAAAATATGAATTATTATTTCAAAATTAAGAAGAAACAATTACAATTATGGCAAAGCTCTGCCAAAATACATCCATTTTTATAGATTTATGAAGTGAATTTCATAATTAATCAAGCTAGCACATTGATTGGATTTTATTCCAATAGAAGAACTTGTTCAAATTTGGAGATAGCTTTGGATCCCTTCAAGCACCTAATGACTTATTTTCAACATGTTCTCATCTTCAGACTTTGATCTCCTTGCTATCCTAAGTAAGGTATTTGATCATTTGGATTTTCCCTAGGGTATTTGACTTTCTCTTGGGTTAATCTTTCTTGGGTCATTTAGAAATCCTTCTTTAACACACACAAGTAGGGTTTTATCATTTAGTTTACATTTTATCTTATTACAACCTTAGAAACTATTAAGGTTCAAAGCACACACACTTTATCTATCAATGTATTGGCTATTTATGGAGGTATAATTACCAAAAGGATTGTTTGATTGAGGAAAATCCTATATAACCACCCCTTTCCACCCGTTTTTTGTGTTTTTAAAAGTTTAGATCTAGAGATGAAAAATTATAGGGCGAGAAAGTGCAATACAAATCTATATGTTACATGCTAGAAAGTTGCAAATCTTAATTCATACTTCTCATATAGGGGTGCCACTACCCTTGACCTCCTATTTTGGCTCCAAATTTGTAGGAAATGTACACAAAACTCAACCTTTCCTAGATATATCTTCATTCTATTGATTTTTTGTTTTGTTTGTATAAATAAATTATGTTTTCAAATTAGGGTCCTTAGTTAATTAGGTCAATAAATTCATATTAAATCCAATAAATTTTGAAGGAAACAAAAGATCCAAGTCCAACATAGATTGGCTCTCCTTTTAGGTTGTTAGTCAATTTTATCACCTTGTTGGCTTGGATTCTAATGTTGATGCGAAGAAAGATTGATCCAAGTAATATATTCACTACATCTAGGATTTCTTTTTTCCACAACACAAGTACACTACTAGTTTGCTTGGATATAGAGAACCCTAAAAATCTAACATGCAAATGAGACCATCAAACATTAATCATCCTTAAGAATTAGTATCCATTGAGGAGGAGAGGGTCTCCCAACCTGGGTTTTCTCCTAGTATTCAAGAGTTCTTGGACAACCTTGCCAATGTGGATATGGTGGATCACCTCATAGAGGTGCTCAAGGATACAATCATATTCAATATCATCATGTGTGGTGCTAAAATTCCACTACATTTTGACACATCCGCATTATCAGAAATTGTTAGACCTACTTCCCCATTGGCTACTCCTAAAAATTCATGAGGCCCTCTATTTGAGCTTGGTAATGATGTAGTGATTTAGATACCTCCTTTTCCTATTTAGATTCCTTTATAGGGACTTGGATTGGGACTTGTAGGAATCCCTAAAAATCTGCAAATACTAAACTTCAAACATGGGTTAGTATTCTACAAATTCATCAAAATGCCCCTATGAAATAATGCAAAATGCTCTCTACCAGGATAACAAAACAAAGTAAATTGAAATCATAATAAATACATAATGCATACCTATTCCATGGTGGATTGGTTTCAAATGTGCAAATGACCCTTTCCCAATCCTTGCTCAAAAATTGAAGTGATGAGATGCAATGGAGATGAAGAGAAAAATTAGTTCTCAAACCAAGAGAGTAATTTGCATAAGAGTTGTAGATGCCTTTGATGAAGAATGAGGTATTTATTTATAGATTTTCTTGATAAGAGATTGGCCAAATGGGTGAATGTGGGACTAAATGTAAACCAATGAAAGGAGGCCACTTGTCAAGTTGCCATTGGTTGAGGGATGTGCAAGATTTTGGAAATGTGCCCAAGAGAGGGAATTTCAAATTCAAATTTGTGTAATAAATTTTGAGAGGGGGACATGAAAATGGGAAATTAATGCAATGTTGGAGGGGACAAGTCAACTTGTCATCCTTTTTCAAACTTGAGGGAATATTCCCCATAAATGCCATGTTGAAAGAAAATAAGGAATTTAATAATTCAATAAATTGATTTATTTGTGCAAGTGGGATTATCTAGAGGATGTGATGGGTGATTAGGTTAGGCTAATTAGGACTAGGTTAGCTTAATGATGATTAGGATGATTTTGACTTTTATGATAAAAATATTTGATTTATTTAAATAAAAAAAGGATGGGGAATGCATTTGGATTTAATTAAATGCATGTTTAATTTATTTGATTAAAAGGAACCTTAGGAATGAACTTAATGAGTTTAATTTATCTGATGAATGGATGAAGGTAAACTTGATTAATTAAATGAGCGGATGCATGTGAAGCTTGGTTTACTTGATGAATGCATAATGCTAATTTTGCATGTCTACATTTTTCCCCTCTTTCAAGCAATGTACTTGTTGCATTTGTTCAAAGAATAAACTTGCCGCGATTGAAATTCAAAAATTTTCTTATTTTTTCAGATGCGCTAGTGGAAAGAAGTACACTAGTACATTGCCCCCTCGAGAGATTGAGTGAAAAGATTCAATTTGAGGGTTGATCTCGCGATAAAGAGGTTCAAAATGGATGGTTATGGATGATGATGCAAATGGGATAATTTTAAGATGCTTAGAATAACAAATCTATATTATCTTAAACAACTTAAATGATGATATGATGTAACATGGATGAGATTGATGATGTGATATGTTGTGATTATGCAATGGGATGCTTAGACTAATAGATCTATATTATGATGATGATATGATGTGATTATACAAATGTATGATTTATGCAAATATGATGATTTAGGAGATGCTTAGATTAACAGATCTATATTATGATGACGATTATGCATGTGAGATGATATGCAAAATACTGATGGTTTGTGGATGCAAGATGAATGAAGGGTGGATGCATGATGGATGCATTGGTGATGATGATTAAATATTCATGTTGTGATGTTAGTGTGAAAAAGAAGAAATTAGATGATGACAAGAGGATCCAACAAGCCAACATTATGAGAGATCTGATGATGAGAAATGATGATGATAGATGGATGATTTGCTTATCAAGGATTGGGATTTTAAAAAGGCCACTTACCTTATGTTTGATAACACGTATAAGTACGATGCATCAAGGTATAAAGGAACAGGATGGAATTGTACTTAGTGTGATGGAATTTGACTCAAAAAATAGATAGGAGTATTCCTGTTCACACCTGACATACAAAAACCTTGCTAGGATGCACTTTAGAAGTTTCAAACATATCAGACCAAAACACGAAAAGGTATAACCAATCAATGCAATATTCAACAAGCTATCCAAAAAATCCTTTATACATATCTAACAAAGCAAGTATTTGCCAAGTTATTTTACAAGAAACATCCAACAAGCATAGTAGACAAAAAGATAATGATCGTTGCCCCATTCCTATCTCTCTAAATCCTTCATTTGGATATCATCGAGAGGTCCTTGGATTGAGCACAATAAGATAAGTCAAAAGACAAAGATAAAGCACGCAAACAAGTTGATGTTCTCCAATACCACTAACCAAAAGGGAATGTGTTTTTAAGGATAAAAACTAAAACTTATTACCAAAAGATAATGCCCATTATAGGAAAGATACATCCTAGGACATGTTAGTGGATGATGGCACGCCATTTCATTTATCCAAAATGTTCTTTATGATAAATAATGCCCCTTGTAGGAAGGATACATCCGGGGACACAATCTTATCAGATGATGGACTATCGACAAAGGATTGACCAACTTGTTTATGTACTGACTTATACTTGAGACTTGACACTTTTGAGTTTTCACGTTTAACCTGCTAGACTTGTTTCTAATTGTTTCACCAAAGGTTGAGGATGGCGATCAGTTTATTATGAGTGGTGTTTATTGTGGGTGTAAGCGAGATGAGGTGGATGGATTTTTCAAATATTTGGATGTTTTTGGAGTTTTGCAATGTTTTGAGGCTGTTTTGGTATTTTTTCGGGGTTTTACAAATGTTTTTATTTTTGATTTTTCAAATGTTTTTGGGATTTTCTGAGATTTTGACCAAGAAACTAACCTAAAGACCTATCCTAGGGGCCTCGGGGGCTGATCAACAGATTATCCTTGCCTACATTATACACATAGAGGCCACCTAGTTTGACTGACGACTTGATCGATTTACAGATGAAGACATACATGATGAGATGTCAGTTTATTATGATGGAATCCTATAGGACTGACCTAAATGTCTAAGGGGATGATCAAAGATCAACCTTTCCCACGTTCAAGCTCAAAGACAATGTAGTTCGATGAGATGACTATGTTTTTGACTTTTTGACCTATTTTTGGATTTTGTGCTTTTTCAATGTTTTTGGATTTTTTGATTTGAGGACTTTAAAATCATACACAAATTTGATCCAATGAGAACGTGCCCCTAGCGTGATACAATAGACTACTCCGATAAAGGCCGGACAAACTGACCTTAAGGATGGGCCGAGTAGTACTAGGAGGGATCATGATACGAAAACAAGGCCAAGCTATGGTGCATATGCAAGTGGATGAGTGATGGATGGAGACCTGAATGTGATGGATGATGGAAGCAAAATGGATGGATGATGCAAAACAAGCTGTAAAGATCCTAGTGGATGGAAAGTGCTTATTTACACAAGCGCCTATTTTCCAGGTTTTCACCAAGGTACTTGCCTAAAGTGCCACCAAAGTGGTTTTCACTATAGGATGATTTTTTTATTTATTGTTTTTCAATCCTATTTCTGATTTTTAATTGTCACTAAGATGCTTGTTTGCTAGGTTTTCACCGAAGTAACCATTTTTTAGGACTTTTTCTAATTTTTTGGTTCTATACCTTGGAAGATTTAGGGATAAATTTTTTTGAGATGGGATCTATTCATGGGCTCTTGCAGAGGTTCCCCTTCAGGTGTTGATAATTGATATTCCCCTGATTTGTAACTAGCTATGATGACAAATGGTCCCAACCAATTGGGTTCAAATTTTCCTTTGCTGCTTGGGTTTGGGACATTCTTCTAATTTTCTTTTAAGGCCAGTTCTCTGACTTGGAATGTCAAGCTTCTGATTTTCTTATTGTAGCTCCATTTGAGTCTATTTTGATAGACTTGCAAATGATTCAAAGCATCTATGTGTCTCTCATCCAGTAACTCCAGCTCATTTAGTCTTGATACTCGATACTCTTCATCTGTGATGAGATTTTGCAGTGATATCCCGAAGGATGGGAGCTCGATCTCAATGGGTAGTACCACTTCTGATTCGTAGACCAGGGAGAAGGGGGTGGCACCACTCGGTGTGTGGATGTTGGTTTGATAAGCCCAAAGGGGGGATTAAGCTACAGATGCTAGTCATGACCTACATCATTGACTATTTTCTTGAGGATTTTGAGGATGGTTTTGTTTGTAGCTTCTACTTGGCCATTGCCTTGAGGATAGTATGGGGTAGAGAAGTGATGTTGGATTTTGAATTTCTCGCACAAGTCACAAACATCCTGATTTTTGAATGGTGTCCCATTATCTAAGATAATGGCTTGTGGGACATCGTACAGGAAAATAAGGTTGTTCAAGATAAACTTTGAGATCTACTTCCCAATTATATACATCATGGGTATGGCCTCCACCCACTTAGTGAAGTACTCCATTGTGGTTATGATGAATTTGTGGCCATTAGATGAGGTCAGAGTTATCTTTCCAATGAGATCAAGGCCCCACTGCGAGAAGGGCCATGGTGTGATGATGGGGTGAAGCTCTTGAGCTGGAGCATGGATGAGGTCCCCATGCTACTGACATTGTAGACACTTTTTGGAATGATCATGTGCTTCTCTTTCCATTGTAGGCCAATAATACCCCATCCCTAGCAATTTCTTGGCTATGGTCATTCCACTCGAGTGTGAACCATAGATACCGTTGTGAACTTCGGTTAGAGCGGTTAATGCCTCCTCAGTGTTTAAACATTGTAGTAGGGTTCCTTCTATGCTCCTACAATATAGGGTATTACCTAGGATGGCAAATATAGATGACTTTTTTACAAAGGTTCACTTCAGGTTTGAGGGTAAATCAACAGGTGTGGCTCCTATGCAAAGATATGTATAGATGTCATGGTACCAAGGATCATTGGGACTAACAATTTCACACACGAATTCTGATTCTAGTACCTCGAATGTGGGCATGAGAAGCTACTCTATCAGGAATTCATATTTTGGAACATTGTTGGGGATGTCCAGTAGGGATCCAAATATTTCCATGGCATCTAGTGCTCTGTTTTTGGTTCTAGGGATTTGCTCAAATGTTATTTCAATGAAATATTCCTTGAGAGTGTCCACCAATTTCTTGTATGGAGTGAGCTTGTCATCCTTGGTCTGATATTCATTATTGACTTGATTTATGATCAACTGAGAGTCTCCATACACTTTGAGAGCCATGATGTTCCATTGCACTACTATTCTGAGAGCTATAGTCAAAGCCTCGTATTCCATGATGTTGTTAGTGCAAGGAAATGCCAATTTGTATGACCTTGGTATGCAATCCCCTTGTGGAGTGATGAAGAAGATGCCAGCTCCTGATCCATTCTACATGTATGAGCCATCGAAGTATAGTTTCCAGTGGTCAGCTACGTTGAGGTTAAAAATAGATTCATCTGGAAACTCTGAGACAAGAGGATTCTTAGAATAGATAGGTGCTTTTGCTAGTTGGTCTGCAATAACTTGACCCTTGATTTATTTTCTCTCCACATACTCAATGTCATATTCTGATAATATCATTACCTATTTTGCCATTCTTCCCATGAGCATTGCCTTTGATAGTAAATATTTGAGGGGATCAATTTTGGCGATGAGCTTTATCTTGTGTGCCAACATGTAATGTCTAAATTTTTGTGATGCAAACACTACTGCGAGGCATGCTTTCTTGATGAATGAGTAGTTTATCTCATGACCAACCATTTTCCTAATGATATAGTAGATAGCCCTCTCTGTTATGTTTTCATCATGTTGAGCCAAGAGAGCCCCAAGGGCTACTGCTATTGCAAACACATATAAGATCAATGGTTTCTTTGGGATGGGTGGCATTAAGACTGGTGGTGTCAATAGGTATTCCTTGATTTTGTTGAATGCCTCTTTGCACTTGGTATCCCATTTGTACGCTACTCCCTTGTGGAGTAGGTGAGAGTATGGGTTCTGTTTATCCACTAGTTGTGCTATGAACCTTCTAATGGATTGGAGCCTGCCTTAGAGACCTCTCAGTTGTTTTAATGTCTTTGGTGCTTCCATTTTGAGGATTACTTTCACTTTTGCTGGATTCACCTCGATAGCCCTCATTGATACTATATATCCTAGTAGTTTACCTAATTGTACGCCGAAGACACACTTCTTGGGATTTAGTCTGACTTTGTATTCCTCTAGTCTATCAAAGATAACACTTAAGGTTGCTATGTGATCTTTTCTTTTTCTGGATTTCGCTAGGATGTCGTCGACATAGTCTTTGACCGTCTTATGGATCATGTCGTGGAATATCGATGTCATGGCCCTTTGATATGTTGCTCCTGCATTCTTTAGGCTGAATGGCATCATGTTCTAGCATTAAGTTCCCCATGGGCAAGTGAAGGTTGTCTTATGTTGATCCTCTTTTTCTATCATGATTTGATTGTATCCTGAAAATCCATCCATTAATGATAGCATCTCATGTCCTGCTGTCATATTTACTATCATGTCAATATTCGGAAGTGGGAAGTCATCTTTCAGACATGCTTTGTTCAAATCTCTAAAGTCTGTACAAATTTTAATGGCTCCATCAGGTTTTGAAACAGGTACCAAGTTTGATACCCATTCTAGATAATCTATTAGTTGTATGAATCCTGCATCTAGTAGCTTTTTTAGCTCCATTTTGACCAATAGGGCGATCTGAGGGTGAATTTTTTGAAGCTTTTGTCTGATAGGATTTCCTTCTAGATATACTGCTAAATGGTGAACCACAGTCTTTGGATCAAGTACTGGCATGCCAGAATAACTCCATGTGAAGTTTATTTGTCTTTCCCTTAGGAATGCCGCTAGGAGTTCTTGCTCTTCTAATAATAGTGATTCCACATAGAATGTGATATGCGGGGTCTCCTCTATTCCTAGGTTGACTGGATTGCATTTTTCAGCTAAGACAGCTGACTTTTCCTGGTGAATAGCTCTTACAGGAAGATTGAATCCTTCACCTCGGGTGCCTTAGAGAGGTTTTCACTGTTGGATATGTCCTTTCTTTTTACTTTTTTCTTGTTTGAGAGTGCCACGGTGTGGTTTTCACTCAAGGACTTGGATATGATTCTTACTTTCTCACTTTTGCGACTAAAGGATTCAATTGTTTCCCCATAATAGGCATGTGTGTCCAACTCCATTATAAACCTTGCTTTGTGATCCCCATCTAGAATATTATCCTGCAATCCCATGAATTCTAAGAGTGCCTCATCATTTTTGAAAGTATCGAGAATCAGTGGTCCTCGTTGGTCATAATTGATGAGTTGGGGATATACTAAATGGATCTCATGTTTTTGATGATTGGATTCGAAAGATAAGGTACTAATCATGCAAAGGGCAGTATCCTCAAATAACCTAGGTAGATTGGTCATGGTATCCTTGTCATTGCTACTAATATAGGCCTCAGTTATAAAGTTATGTATGTCTCTACCTATGGATGTTGATGAGCGTACTTTTGCTCCTATTGGCTGAGGAGAAATATTAATTGTTCTAACCTGAGGACTTCAGCCACGTATGGTTATACTCAGAGGGGTACATCCAAGGCCAAGATTTGTTATCAGTCATGTCTCTGGCATGATAGGTATTATGAGCCCATTGTCATTTTATCCAAGTCTTTGGTTTTTGTTGTAGCCCATTTTAAGCATCATTTTTAGACCCTTGCTTCCATTATCCATTGGTAAATTTGGTACTGCTCTTTCATCTTGATAGAGCATGTGTGATGGATCTTCCTCAATAACCTCCTGGCCAAGGTCTCCCCAGCTTGTGAATTTAGGATAGTCTTGAGGAGATTTTTGTGATGTGGAAGCATGATTCTCTTGTGGACGACCTCATGACCTAGGAGATTGTGGTAAGTCTCCTACCACAAAAGTATTGCTAGGGAGCTTGTAGCTTCCACAACCGTCATCCTAGATGATGAGCTTAATGTCAGAAATGGTGGGAATGGCAGGAATGGTGGGTTTCTTTGTCACAGAAGTGGATGCGAGGGTGGAGGGATCAATGTATTGTGTGGATGGGCCCTCATCATTTTTTGGTACTTGGGGGATTTTGTAATATTTTTCTTCAAGATTCTTGCAGTATGAGAAAGGTTCGGGATCTCCGTGGATGGTAACCTCTTATCCATTATGTGTGAATTTCACACATTGGTGAAAAGTTGATGCTATGACTTTCATCGCATGGATCCATGGATGTCCTAAGAGGATATTATATGGTAATTCAAGGTCTAAGACTTGGCAAGTAGTTTCCATGATGGTAGGCCCTACTTGAATAGGGAACTTAATTGTGCCTTGAGACACTCTTTCTTGGTCATCATATGCTCTTATCGTGATGCCCTTCCCTTTGTTGATGGAATCTTCTAATATTTTCAACTTCTTGATGAGGCTTAGGGAACATATGTTCAAGCCTGTGCCTCCATCCACTAGAAGCCTTTTGATTTTTCTCTTATGTACTATGTATTCCAAGTGAAGTGCACGATTTTGAGATGGTTGGGTGGGGAAATCTTGGTCAGAGAATGTAAGAAGACTAGGTGTAATGATATTTCTGACCATAGCTTGGAATTGTTTTGTATCAAGTTCTGTAGGGACAGTGGATAAGGCTAATGCTTCTTAAAGAATTTTCCTATGGGAAAATGATATTTTTGGCAACTCCATGATGGAGATTTGCACTGGCGTTCTCTTGAGTTGATCTAGGACATTTTAGCCATTATGGATAGGTCTGGATGCAGGGACTTTGTTTGGCTGGGATGAGCCTGCGATCGTTACTTTGCCACCTCTTGTGATGACTCCAAAATCTTTGACATAGGCGCCCTTGATGGTGATGACCATGCAGTCTTCATTTAGTGAGGCAATGACTATTTCATACACATGATTTAAACTAGTTTTTCCTTTATCATTCTTATTACCTTTGTTACTATGATTTGGCATTGGATTCGTATATATCTTAAGATCCTAATTTCTCGTAGGTTGTTCCACGTTTATTAGTTTTTTGTTGATGAGATCTTGATGATGTTTTTTGAGTCTCATGCAACTATTTGTGGTGTGGCCTTTGATTTTATGAAATTCGCAAAGCTGATTCTCGTTATACCAAGGAGGTTTGACATTGGGTTCTTGGTAGTTCTCAAATGTAGGAGGCTTGATAAGTTTTTTGTCGATCAAATTTTTCATTATGTCCTCAAGTGGTTCTCTGAAAATGGTGTATTTTCATTTGGGATAACTTTTGCGTTGGAGTGGTCCTGTTTGGTCATTGAGATTATTGATGGTTGGATTGTTGTTTGGATAGTATGTCGTGTGATGATTGTTTTCATGTTGTGTTTGGGTTTGCGGTGTGGGTGTATTTTGGTGTGGACCACTAATGACCACCTTGGTGTCGATAATGCCATCATTAGTGATGTTTTTGTTCCTTTCCCATGTGCGATGTTTATCATTGTAATTGGATGGTGGGAAATTATTTTATTGTTGATGATATGATTTTGATTTTGTAGGTTGGGTCACAAGGGCTCTTTCGATGCTGAGTGCTGTGGAGATCAATTGCTCATATGTGGTGATGCCCTAAACCTTGAGATGAAATTCCAAGCAACCTTCAAGGTTGGCTATGATGGTGCAAAATTGTTGTTCTTCTAGCATGGTCCACTTGCTCTGATTGGCATTGGATCATCATCATTGTAGAAATGAGGTGAATGATTCACCTTTTCCTTGTTTTAGAGATGAGAGTTCTTTGAGACTAACATCCATTGTGATATTGCATGCATAATTTTTAATGAATGCATCTCTAATTTCTTGGAATGTTCTAATGCTTGAAGGTAAGTGAGAGAACCATTCTATAGTGGGGCCTGCCAAGCTCCTAGGAAATAGCCACATTAGATAAGTATCTTCATATGCGACCTCCATGTAATGAAACTAGAATTCCCTAATGTGATCTTTAGGGTTTCCCATCCCTTGATATTTTTCAAATTTGGGGATTTCAAATCCCTTGGGGAATGGTTTCATGTCTAGGCTCCTATCAAATGGATAGGGACACAAGTTGCTTGGTGTTTTGGTTGTTTGTCCTGATTGAAGGTTGAGCACTTGTTACGAGAGCAACTTGAGTTGTGTCATCACATCATTTTGCGGATCAGGGGGTGGGATGAAAGTGTTTTGGGCTGTTTGAATCATGGGTTGGGTGGGTGGGTTGGTTGGTGTGTTTTTTGATGGTATTTGTACATTCTGGTAGGCGAAGTAGGCTTCTACTTGCTTTTGTACATATGAACAATTCTTGTTGTTGATCTTGTTGTTGCTGCACTAAGATTTGTGTTTGTTGTTGCACTTGTTGTTGTTCTAACAACGCTTGTTGTTGTGCTTGCTATTGTTCCCACAATGCTTGTTGTTGGGCTACAAATTCTGTTGGTTCTTGTTTCTCTTGATATTGCTTTAATGCTTTTTGATTGCTTGCAATTGTGTTGCTTGTGCAAGAAGTTGTGTTTGTGCTTGTGCTTGCTATGCTTGATATTGAGCTTGAGCTTGTGCTTGTGCGACTTGTGCTTGTGTTGCTTGTTGTTGTAGTAGAGCTTGTGGTTGAACAGTCTTGTGTGCTTGTAAGGCTTGAGTGATTTTTTGTTGCAATAAATCTTGGGCTTGTGCAGCTTGTTGTGTTTGTAGTGTGGCTTGGGTTACTTCGATGGCTTGTTGAGTAGATAGGTATATGGCTTTTTTTTTCTGCACTTGTTGGTATCCTCTTTGAAAAGTGGCTTGCAATGCTGCATTATATTGACTTGATGTGGTGGAAGTTGGTGGTGGTGGGGGTGGTGGTGGATTCAGAATGGCATTTGTGGTAGTGGTGAATGGTGATGTTGTGTTGATTATTTGATTAATGGATGGTGTTGTTGGTGTGGTGGTTTGAGTTATGAGTGGCGCCGTTGATGTGATTGGCCCTTGAGAGACCATGCTTTGTGATGTTATGGGGGTGTTTGATGTTGTTACAATTGCTTGTGTGTTTATCACTTGTTGTTGTGATGTCAAAAATAAGTTTTGAGCGTTTGACATAATGCTTTGATTGATGGTTGGGATGTTGTTTTGATCGATACTTGGTAGAGGGGGAAGCCCTGAACCAAGGAGTGGTGTGGATGACGATGGAAAAAGTGGAAGTAATGGAAATGTAAGGGGTGTGATTCCTTGTGAAAATGTTGTGGTGTCAAAAATTCCCCTTGGTCCGAACATGTCTCCCTCTTCTTGTGGATTTGTGAGGAGAGGGGTTTGAGGCGTTGCATGAAAAAATGATGATGATGGATCATGGTGGAATGTGAAAGGAACATTTTTATGTAGTGGGTTTTGGGGTATGTTTTGTTCCAAGGTGGTGTTTATATCCAAGCTTTGGTTATTAACAAGGGGGTGTGTTTGAATAGCATTAAGAAATGCATTTCCCTTATTAACATTGGGTTGTGTTGGAGCAAACGATGTCGTAATTTGTGGAATGTTTTGCATGATGTTTTGGGATGGGGGTGTAGATGAGATGGGAACAGTGGATGAGATTGGAGGAAATGATGTCTCCACTATGGTACTCACGTCAAAATCCGAAGGTAACTTGGCCCCTTGTTTTGCTAGTTCAAGCATGTATAACAAAGGGTTAAGTCTCATCATGATGTTGATGATTTAATGGTTCTCCAAATTTTGGAGCATTTCAGTTATTTCTTCGTGAGACTTTCCAAAGGTAAGATCCTCTCCTTGGTTTTCCTCTTGCAGATTTTGTGATGATGTTGGAAGGTTAATTGTGAGATTTCTAGACCTAATAGGATTCATTTTAGGAGGGGTTTGTCTCAAATCACTTGAATCGGCGTTTCTTTGTTGGCGTCCATGCTCTTCTTGTATTGAGATCTAGTTTGAACCATAAAACAAGGATCAATTTTTAAGAATGGGAGATGAATCTCTTAATTCTTTGGATTGATTTTTATTTTATGTCCCTAAAGTGAAAAATTTTAGGATATCTTGCGGATCGAAAGATGATATGATGATGATGCAAGGGATGAATGATGTGGATGTTATTGATCTTTTGGTAAGTCTTGAAGGAGATACTAAGCTTTTGGGACTTTCAGATATGTTGTGGATTTTGATTTTGATTGGTTTTGGGATTTTTTCTTGATTGGTTTTTATTTTGATTTGGATTTTGAATAAATAGACCCTAAGATGTTTGGATGATTATCTAAGGGATAGATTTTATCAAAGGATGATAATTTGAATATGTGCAGGAAGAAGGATGCATCTACCCACACCTATCCAAACAAGATGATAGTTTCACTAAGCATATGACGAAGGATTCATCTACATATGCTAAGCTAAACAAGGTTTTAAATAAGCATATGCAAAAGGATGCATCTACACATGCCTAGCCAAAGGTGATTTTGATAATGTTTTCAAGGATTTAGTCTCAATGATTTTGATGTTTTTTTATTTTTCCAAAAAGCCTAGTAGTAAGGATTATTTCAAAATTTTCCAAAAGGTGATTGTGAGATGATTTTAGTTTTGATGTTTTGAAGGATGGATGAAAAGGATTTTGATTTGATTTGGTCCTAAGATGAGCCTAAAAAAAACACTTTGTTTTCCTAGACCTAGGTATTGAAGAACAAGCTTTTCTCTAAACAAGATGTTCAAACTCTCTGAAGAGATTTGGGTTTCGACAATAATAGAATGAATACAAACTAGGATTGTTCCTTGAAGCCTTCTTGTAAAAGTTGAAAAGGAGTCTTTGTCTAACTTCGTATAACATAGAGAGATGTTATTGATGGGCTATCAGACTAAGGGCTTTCACCTTTGGTTTCTTGATCTTGATTTTGCGTGAAATCATTGTAGACACATGTGTGGGGTCCAATTGTTTTTAATATTTTCTTAATAGATTATTTTTACCACAAACACACTCTTGATTAGCTTTCAAACTAAATGTCCAATGAATCAACTTTGTCTCATTTCACAAGGTATATTATGTGAAACTTTGATGAATTTAAGGAAAGGGTTACCTATTGTTTAACTTTAGTGGAAAAATTGAGATATAAATTCAAGTGCTTAGAAACCTCTAAGGATGTAATCCCAAGGGCAAGCAATAGCATGAGAATTTGGTCAATGGTATTTGCCTCCTAAAGGGTTTGAAATTTTGAGGATCATGTTGAGTGTTTGTTTGCAAATATTTTTGAATAAAGCATTGTGTTTTCAAACCAAGAACAAGTACAAACCCTATGGATGTGTAAGACAATATTTGTTGAATCCCCACTTGGACAAGTATAGCTATGCTTATCTTTAGCAAATGGTTAGATGCTTGACCCCACTGGCTCCCCTCCATGACACTCACTTATACAGGGCAACCAAGCATCAACACCCATGAAACTCCCATGGCATGTTTTCCATTTCTACTAAAGACCATAAAAGTGTGGGATGGCTTCAGAATGACTGTTCTTGCACCAACAAATAGATTAAGGATTTTGGAAAATTCTAGCACATGGGTTTTAATAAGGACTTTTTCGTTCGTGGAGATTGACCCATATGGCAAGAGTCCCCTTTCGGATCCATCTTGTTAGAATCAACCACGTGATACTAGCATTTCTACCAATACCCACATTTATATCCCGACTGGAAATACTTTTGGCTTTAGAGTGTTACCGGTTGAGTTGTTCCCTTGGGTGAGTACTTTTTCCCCAAGGCAGGCCCTCTAGGATAAACAAAAGAAAGCAAAGACAAAATCCATAACTCGATCAATCTTTGACGACTCAAAGAAAGAGAATATACATGATGATGCTCTGCTCACACTCACACAAGATGTTCAATTTTAAACCCAAATCGAAGTGTGTATGGGAAATTATTTACGCAACTTAATGTCACCAAAAGCCCTTTGATTCTCAAGATCACCGTGAGGCATGAGAGAAGTGCATACGTCTTTTGATGATATTACTTTGTGTAAATAATTATAAAATAGTAAAGGCACACATTCATTTTATCCTTCAAAGGAATGATTTGATTTTTTTTAAAACACCAATGTCAAGTGTGAAGTTGCTTGTTCAATTTTAGCACAAATTGAAATCTAGTAGGTGTCTAAGTTTCAATTTTAACCTTTTGCAATGAAAAAATTGAAGTATTCTTTTTAAACCCAAATGAAAATTAATGTCCTAAGAACGAAAAGATGACAATTTGTGAAAAGTGTTTAAACAAATACTAAAAGTGTTAAAAAAACACTTTGATTTTTTCAAAATATCCTCCTCATTCTTTGTTTTCCTTCTTCCCTTTTCTTTGTTCCCTCGTTTTTGTTGTACCTCATTTTCCCTTCACTTTCGCCTTCCTTGCTTTCCTTCATTTTTGTTTTGCTTTCCTTGTACCTATAAACAAAGATAAATCCATGAAATTACATAATTAAAGTGATTGCCTCCAAACAATTTTAAGAGGAAAAGACTAACTAATAAATAAAACATTGATAGTAACCCCACTTGTTACCAAAACTTTTACAATGAAACTTAAATACCACTTCCTAATAAAGTTCAAAGCTTCTTAGAAAGTTACAAATGAACAATTCTTACTCAAGAGGATGCCTACAAGAACACTAAATGAGTGGTTTTTTAAACAACCAAAATGCCTATAATAGACCACAAATGAGTATTTAGACAAAGTAGATATACAATTATTTATCAACGCATTTATCCTCCCTTGTCTAAATATCTGAACCATTCCACATTTTAGTATCTCAATGTGTTGTGATGTCATCCATTGGACTTTAGAAGTGACTTTCATATTCATTGTATAATCCAAAAAGTTAGATATAATAATACATGTACAAGATATCCCTTCAACATAAATACAATTACCATCTCCAATCTTCCCAAGACATTAATTTATGAGAATCCTCAAATTTGTCATATAAAAATAGACAGAACTGATGCAAATCAACACCTGGATCAGATCCCCTCTTCTACGCACATTAGTTGGTAAATAAGAGATATCATACAAGTGGATCATGACCAAGAGACACCAAATGATGGGAATATCTATCAATAAGACAATAGCCAACAATAGAATGCCTTCGTGAAGTCTTTCTGCCACCTATTGGCTGCGCACCTGATATTGTGAAGTTTTCTAATCATCATAGCATTAGCAACATTCAAATAAACTAGACTTCGGCCCCTTTTGTTTTTTTTTGGTTTGAAGCAAATCACCCAGTCTTCAGCTTAGACGAAATAAAATGAATGGATTAAGTATTGCAAGGATGTTAAAGGAAGATTTGACGTAAATCTGCACTATAGACATAATTCAACGAAAATCATAATACTGTCTACTCCTAGCATGACAGGTTGTTTCAAGCACGCGGTCTCCTGGCTGCAATGATTGCAAGGTAAATTAAAAAAAATGGATTCATTTAAAAGGCTTTAGAAACCTACCATCAAATACCAACTGTGAAAGCATAGACAAGACACGTAAAATGTGTGTGTAGATGCGAAAGCACAAACAGGGTAAGAAAATTGTTGGGAAGAATGTGTTAAGTGAGACAAGGCATGTGAACTATTTGACAGAATGGCTATGGCTTTATAAAAAACCAGTGACACCCTTAAAAGCTTTAAAGAACTGCGATCTCAAGAAATGCAATGATAGCGATCTCATGAAAGGCTGTAAGATGTACAAAGTGCATTCAATAGGTATGAACTAACCCATAGAGATAAAGATAAGGCGTATGAACCACCTGAGACCCTAATAGCATGTGTAAGGATAGAGAAGGCACACTATTTTGCAGGATAAGCACAAAAATGAATTTATTGCAAACGTTATTGGTAGGTGTAAAAAAGAAAGGAAACGATTAAAGACTTTACATACTTTCAACTTAATGAAATCTTTTAGTGCACAGCAGAAACAATACTACTTTGCATAAATACGAACCTTACACCAAAGACCACAAACTCAAATGTGTTGGCACAAGATCGGTGCTAGTAAACAGAAAAGGATTACCAATATATTTAATGATTGGATTTGTTGTTTGGTGAAGGAATAATGTAACATGTAATGTTATGCATAAAATTCCAGAATAACAATATATAAATGCAAAAAAAGAAGAGGATTGCACTATCTGGTCATATGCTAGATTCACCTAGTCATCCTAGAATCTTTGAGTTTGTGCCATATGGAATTGATAGCCCAAAATATGATATCAACAATAGCTATGATAAATATCCTGTTAGCAACAAGTTGTTGTTTATGGTATTTGCAAGCAAAACTATTATACGTGTTGAAGAAACTACATCTCAAGCTAAAGATTGTTCAGAAATGTATTAAGCCATGACATTCAGGCCATTGGATGGGTATGTGCAGGATCATGATGGGCCAAAAAGTGGCAATATTATGGGTATTTGTAGGGTATGTAGCTGACGACTTTTTTTTCCCAAAATTGATGAAACAAAAAGGGTTTTTAAAGGAGATTCTCAGCCTTCCACCAATATAAATTATTCTTTAATTTGAATTTAATAAATAATTATTATTCATTTTCTATTAGAATTATGACTAAATTCTTGATCGATAGGCTAATTGAAAAAAATCTATAACTTTCAAATGGTATTACATTTTTTGAATCTGAAATATGCGTCACATTCTATTCTTCACATACTATAGGATTAAAAAAAGAAAAATTAAATTTCATGAGGTTTTGACCAAGTTAAGTTGGTTAGACATACGAGTTTTATATTTTTTAGAAGTTGTAATAAAAAACTCATAATTAATTATTTACATAAAAAAAATTACAAAAAAATATGCATCACATCTGAACATGAGTCCTCTACTTATATATAAAATCTTATAAAAAAAATATTATCATTTTATTATGGTTAGGGTGGTTAGATAGACACCTACTTCTTGTTTTTTCCTTGAAATTTAACTACTACTGCATTCAAATTTCAAATTTTCACCAAATAGATTTTATTTATTTTTTAATAAACCTAGTAGTTTAGAAACTAAATTCAATTTTGTACAGATTCTATTCTTACATATTTTTGAAATAATAAAGATAACTTATTCAAATTTTTATGTCAAGTTGCCTAACACTAGTTTTTCTAAATTTTTTGCCACTTAAGGGCCTGTTTTTTTCATGATGATCCTGCACATACCCGGATAAGAGATTATAAATAGCAGAAACATATTCAAAATGTTGAAGCACAGAAAATCACGTAATTCATTTGAAAATTTTCTTCAAAGAATTGGAGTCTGAATATGCATAAAATAAATTTCCTATAGGGGCTTTAGAAACTTTTGCAAATACTATGTTAACAAACAGTTAGAAGTAAATCGCTGCACAAAAAGTGTGAAGAAAATCTACTCTTGCCCTCCTTCTAGTGCCAAATGTAGGCATCCCTAAAAATCTGCAAATACTAAACTTCAAACATGGGTTAGTATTCTACAATTCCATCAAAATGCCCCTATGAAATAATGCAAAATTCTCTCTACCATGATAACAAAACAAACTAGACTGAAATCATAATAAATACATAATGCATAACTATTCTATGGTGGATTGGTGTCAAATGTGCAAATGACCCTTTCCCAATCCTTGCTCAAAAATTGAATTGATGAGATGCAATGGAGATGAAGAGAAAAATTAGTTCTTAAACCAAGAGAGTAACTTTGCATAGGAGTTGTAGATGCCTTTGATGAAGAATGCGGTCTTTATTTATAGATTTTCTTGATTAGAGATTGGCCAAATGGGTGAATGTGGGACTAAATGTAAACCAATGAAAGGAGGCCACTTGTCAAGTTGCCATTGGTTGAAGGATGTGCAAGATTTTGGAAATGTGCCCAAGAGAGGGAATTTCAAATTCAAATTTGTGTAATAAATTTTGAGAGGGGGACATGAAAATGGGAAATTAATGCATGTTGGAGGGGACAAGTCAACTTGTCATCCTTTTTCAAACTTGAGGGAATATTCCCCATAAATGCCATGTTGAAAGAAAATAAGGAATTTAATAAATCAATAAATTGATTTATTTGTGCAAGTGGGATTATCTAGAGGATGTGATGGGTGATTAGGTTAGGCTAATTAGGATTAGGTTAGCTTAATGATGATTAGGATGATTTTGACTTTTATGACTTAAATATTTGATTTATTTAAATCAGAAAAGGATGGAGAATGCATTTGGATTTAATTAAATGCATGTTTAATTTATTTGATTAATAGGAACAACCTTAGGAATGAACTTAATGAGTTTAATTTATTTGATGAATGGATGAAGGTAAACTTGATTAATTAAATGAGCGGATGCATGTGAAGCCTAGTTTACTTGATGAATGCATAATGCTAATTTTGCATGTCTATAGGACTTGTCCCCAATTCAGAGCACCATCTTGTGTCATCTTCTCAAATTCCTCTCTCATTACCATAAAACATCCAACCGTCCATCCCCCAAATATGGGCCCATATTATCTCTTAGGGTAATATACCTTCTCCTATATCACACACCCCATCTTCTAAACTTTTGTGTATTCCCACAACATGCCCCAAGACTGTAAGACTTGGGGACCCAAGTGAAAAATAATAACTCTTATGTCAGGAGGTAGCAAGTTGAAAAGATCACCAGAAGCGAAAAATTAAAGAGAAATCTTTAATCAAAGAGTACTTTGTAATGTAAGTGTTTCTATTACTAGATACTGGGAACCAGAAATGTTTGAAAGGTAAAAGGTGGTGAGAATATAAGCAAAGTGTTCCAATCTGATATTTGGAGTTTGGTAAAATGGAAGTTATGGTAAAACCGAAGTCTAGGGAAAGTTCATGGGTAAAGTTGAATACTGGGTACCAGGTACCGGGGAATGATGTGAAATGATTTTTTTTTTTTAAACCTTACGATTATCTAATGATCTTTTGATAGTTCGGTAATTCGGTATATGTAGAAGATAATTATGCAAGGATTTATGATATGTTAGGAAGTGTGTTATTTATGAAATTTAAGTACTAACATTTGAATAATGGTTTTATTTACATGGGATGTTTATAAATGTTTTTTTTAAAAGGGATTTAGTGTGTGGAATTTCTAATTGCAGGAGATGTAGATTGTGCAGCAAAGTTTGGGAATGGACGATTAGGAAAATTGTATTTGTGAACAAATTCGATGGTGTTTCCAAGTTTAATGATACACTTTAAAAGCCCATGCTGGAATAGAGTACATTGCAAAGATGTGTCAGATACCAGAATCCTGAGACGTTGGAGTTCAAAAATGTGGCAAAGAAGTGTACCTATTCCGGGGGTGGCTCATTCCTAGAATGTTCAAATTGAGGAAGAACCTGAAGTGTAGGGGCAAAAATTCCACCTAATATCTATGATTTTTTGGGAAGTTCCTACATTTTGTTTGCCCAAATTTATTTGGTTGCAAGAAGGAACCTTGATGATTAAAGATTAAAACCTGAAGAGCTTCAATGTACACTTGGAGTTGACCTTCATTGTCTTTGATTGCAATTCTTTTATCAGTCACTATATTCCACGTACCTTGATGTGATTTTTCCCTTGGATTTCCTCTCATGTATTTGTCTTATCCTACTTGTTCCTCATGTTCTATAAAAGGCCAAAGGATCTTTCTTTTTAAGTTAAGTTCAAAATTTGTGGATGTCGAAAGAGCAAAAAATTCTTTAATTTTGGTTCTTTTTTCCTATTTTATGAATCATTCTGGTGTAAAATTTTGTATTCACATAGACATTTATTAATATTAGAGCCAATTATATAGCTACCTATCTCATGAATCTTTTGTAGCTGGTTTTGTTAGTTCAACCAAACAAGACTATGTGTTGCACCATTTAAGGGTGCATGCAAAACCTACTCAATGCCCAAACTAAAACCCCTCTCTTTAAAAGCTTGCACCATTTTATATGTAGTTGTGAAGCAATTTGGTGAAGTATAAAGAAGTTTGCTTTATTTTAGTTGATTATTTGGGGCATGCATGAAATATAACCGGGAGAAAATTTTATTTTTTTAGTATTTTAAGCTTTATTTTAGAATAGATGTTTAAATTCATTGAAAATGTTCCAAAAAATAAGTGATGGATGGAAATTTATTGAAAATATTTCATTTTCTATGAAATTGTTGAATGCTAAATGCTAAATCTACTTAAGTGATAGGAAAGAAATTGTTGATGTTCATGAAATAGTGTTTCGAATCTTTTGATTTCATTCAATATATTTGTTCTTAAGTTCCAAATTCAAACTTGGTGTTTGATATATGTAATTTCAATTAACTATATTCCCTTTGAGATTAATAACAATTTCATATTATACCTGAGAGAAAACCTAGTACAATAAAGACCTAATTATCAGAGACTTGGGATTGAACTAAACCAATCTTTTCCTACTAAAGCATAATCCTCCTTTAGATTGTCTTTGTTCCATATCTTTCAAGAAGGATAGGCTCTTTGCAGTTTATCTGTGAAGAATTTGTTCACCCCGTTGTTGCAAGTAAAATCATCATCAACATAAACCTTATCATATTCCTCTCATATTGATTCAATCACATTCATATCAACTAGTATTTCATACTTCTCACACCTCCCTACCATCTTCCACTTATATAGCATAATCTATTCATATTCCACAATCCACCTTCATGGTGCCATCTCAAACTTTACATGCTCCTATAGTCTCACATAATTAAACTATATTGCAAGGTCAATATATACCACTCAGCCACAAACCTTGTCATATCTTTCCCAACATATCTATATGCCTCAAAATACCTCATATTATAATCATCCATAAAATCCACCTTATTTTAGTGTTCCACAAAATCCCTCATACCTCACCCAAATTTCACAACAATAATACTTCAATCCACCTTAGAATCAATTCAATCGTTCTCCACCTCCTCACAATCAAAAACTCAATCCTTTAATCTCAAATCCAATGTCTACTCAACCATCATCGTTCCTTAAACATTTATTGCAAGACATAAAATTCAAACTAAAATATTTGCAAGATGACAACACCAAGAAATTATTGAAGTTTGAATAATTGTGCCCATATCCTTCCCATCATTTCATTTTAATACTACCTTTCCCCCAACACTTTTAAATTCCCAAATTTGATAAATATAAAGGGAAAGGTGATCCTTTTGATTATGTTAAAGAGTTCTTGATGGATTTTCAATAGGTGTATTATAATGACAACTATCTACTTCACTTGTTACGCCGTAGCATGGGTGGTCTAGCCTTGGAATTGTTCCTACATCTTCCTCATGGTTCCATCAATACCTTCATAGAGCTATCAAAATTTTTGTAAGTCATTCTCCTAAAAAATAGAGCATATTTAAGTTACCATGTTATACCTTTGTACTAAAAAACAATGTAATGGAGAAAGCTTTGACAACCAACTTAAAGAAAAAGAGATCTTGCTAGCCATCTTCTATGGCCCTTACTGTAAAATAATTGGTCAACCTATTTGTACAAAAAATAAATAAAGAAATAGATTTCCATTTACAAATCCATTATGCATCCTCATTTGATGAGATTATAAATCAAGGTGTCACTATTAAGAAGGAGCTTATAGCTAAATGTTTGGTCATATTTTACTAGAAATAATGAGGAAACATGTGAAAAACCTCAAATTTCCAAGCATGTCCAAGTTTCCAACACATTCAGTGTCATTGATACTAAGCATGTCCAAGTTTCCAACACATTCAGTGTCAATCAAACCACAACCACCCATCCTAATACAAAAACCATATTGGTCCCTTAAGGTGCACCTTGATCAAACAACCAAAAACACTCTAAATGTAACTTCACTCCTCTTGGAGAACCTATAGATGTTTTATGCAAGTTGGTTCAATCAAACATGGTCATGTTCCCAATAACTCAACCATTTGATGAGTCCAAATCAAAGCCTGCATGGTTCAAAGATAAAGAATATTGTGACTATCATAGGATTAAGGGACATTCTACTAATAGGTTTCATGAAACTTAAGAATGACATCCAATATCTTATTGATAGAGGTGATGTAGGTGTGGATGGGAAGCAATCCTATTCACCTAATGCTCAACTTTAGATGTACGAAAATTAATTTCTTAAGCATTCCCAAGGTCCTAGTCCCTCTACCACTAATCCTAGCTCCAATAATAATCAAGGGAATAATCTAAATAACATGATGAACAACACCAAGGTATCCTATACAGAGTAAACCTTCCCTTTCTTTCATGTGTGCATGCTTTATATTTGAAGAAAACTAGAGGAAGATTAAGGACCAGTTTCTCATTCATGCATTCAAGCCATACAAGTTTTTAAGACACAAAAGCTATCTTTTCTAATCAACACACAAAGTTTTGATAGTGACCCCAAAAGGACGAGAGTTGAAAACTAGGGACCTTAGGCCTATTTTTTCAGATCTCATAAAACAAGAGGACATTCTAAGGTTTAATGCACCCCAAAATAGTTGGTTTTGCACCATATTTCAACCCCAAATTCTTCTATGTCTTCCTTATGACTTTTTGGAATCTATTTCTAAATTTCTATATTCAATTACTTAAAAATCATAATAGACTTGGATTTTCATAGTTTACACAATTAGATCATTGCATTCTCAAAATCAATCAATTAAAAATCATCCAAATCAACACAACACAAAAATTAGTGGATTCAAACCTTGATCCACCATTTTATATCTTCCATCAAGCTTTGTAGCTAAGTGGGTATTTGTGATCACTTTTAATCCACTAAAAATTTGGGAAGAGTGTGGTTTATAACCTTGATCCATTTTCCCAACCAAACATTCTAGTGAACCTAACTATTTCAAACACTTTAGATCTTCTGAAATATGAAATATATCATTTTAAATCTGAGTGTGATCTTAAGATATTTGCATTCACCATTTAGGCTTCCATATTCATCATAAAAAAATATTAAAAAAATAAAAAATTACATTACATTTTGTATCCAAAAGACATCTAGGGTTAATTTCAATCATTGTAAAGTAGAACTAGTTCATGGGTATGTGGAGGATCATCATAGAAAAAATAGGCCCTTAAGTGGCAAAATATTTAGAAAAATCAAAGTTAGGCAGCTTGACGTAAAAATTTGAATAAGTTATCTATATTGTTTCAAAAATATGTAAGAATATAATCTATAGAAAATTGAATGTAGTTTCTAAGCTACTAGAGTTTTATTTTTAAAAAAAATCTATTTGGTGAAAATTTGAAATTTCAATGTAGTAGTACTTAAATTTCAGGGAAAAAATAAGTAGGTGTATGTCTGACCACCCTAACCACAATAAAAGGATAATATTTTTTTTATACGATTTTAGATATAATTAGATGCGATGCAAGAGAATCCATGGGCTTGTGCAATCCTACATCAACCAAAAAAAAATTATTTTAATTTTTGTCTAGTTTTCAATAAATGGTTGCCACAAATATTTGTAATTATTGGAATAATGTAATTTGAAATTCAATTACATTAATATTTCATGTTGAATGATTATGCCTATAAAACAGGTGTTGCAAAGGAAATGGAAGTGCAAAATTCAAAATTTGATTTTTTTGCAAGTTAAAAGAAATTCTTGAGATTTGAATTTGAAAACAAATTTCAATTACCACAAAGCCCTAAAAAATAGGGACTATCAAAATCGGTAGCCAGGTGATCAAATTGGCAAATTTGATGAGGGAGTTCAATTTTGGAAACTACTGGTAAAGTGTGTGTGAGACTGGTTGCTTGAACAAGTGAGAAGTTTGATTTTTGATTTTTTTGAATTTCAATTTAGAAATTCTCTCCTTTTGGGCATGGATTTTTCAGAAGGATGATTTTTGAGTTTGAAATGGGAAATTGAATTGCATTTCATTTCAGAAAATTTGGAAAGTTGGTAATAAAAGATAATTCATTTGCATCTTGAAGTTAGTTTTCAAAGTGCAGGAAACTCACAACTTGGGCATGGATTTTCTCTAAGGAGAAATTATAGCAAAGTGTGAAGGCTTCAATAAGTTTATTGTAGCCATTGTTAAGGAATGACAGAGTGTGCTTGTGGGTTGGTTGTAGTGCTTGAGAAGCACATAAAATTCTATGGAATGTTGCAATTTTTTTGTAATGAATTCTATGATGTTGTAAATGGCATATGTGGTGCCCATAGTCTCAATGAGACTTGCTTAGTTTGTAATTGCAGATTTTTCATTTTAATGTAATTTTGCACGTTGCACTTTCTTTCATAATTGTGTTGAAATTTACAGTGGGGTATATGTAGGAACATCATTGAAAAAACATGCCCTTAAGTGGCGAAAAATTTAGAAAAATTAGAGTTAGGAAAATTGACGTAAAAATTTCAATAAGTTATCTATATTATTTCAAAAATATGTGAGAATAGAATCTGTAGAAAATTGAATGCAGTTTCTAAACTACTAAGTTTATTTTACAAAAAAATCTATTTGGTGAAAATTTGAAATTTCAATGCAGTAGTACTTCAATTTTACGGAAACAATAAGTAGGTGTATGTTTGACCACCCTAACTATAATAAAATGATAATATTTTTTTATAATATTTTAGATATCAGTAGAGGACTCATGTCCCGATGTGATGCATATTTTTTTGCAATTTTTTTCCAAGTAAATATTTAATTATTAATTTTTTATTACAACTTTTAAAAATATAAAAACTCGTATGTCTGACCACCTTAACTTGGTCAAAACTTCATGAAGTTCAAATTTTTTAATACTATAATATGTGAAGCATAGAATGTGATGTATGTTTTAGATTCAAAAAATGTGATACCATTTGAAAACTATATATTTTTTTTCAATTAGCCTATCAATCAGGACTTTAGCCATAATTCAAATAGAAAATGAATGATAATTATTTATTAAATTCAAAGTAAAGCATAATTTATATTCGTGGAAAGCTAAGAACCTCTAAAAGCATATGGGCAGGATCATGATGGGCCAAAAAGTGGCAATATGATGAGTATGTGACTGACGACTTTGTTTTTACCCAAAATTGATGAAACAAAAAGGGTTCTTAAAGGATGTTCTCAGCTTTCCACCAATATAAATTATGCTTTACTTTGAATTTAATAAGTAATTATTATTAATTTTCTATTCAAATTATGACTAAAGTCCTAATTGTTAATTGATTGAAAAACATCTATAGCTTTTAAACCGTATCACATTTTTTGAATCCAAAACATGTATCACATTCTATGCTTCACATACTATAAGATTAAAAAAATAAAAATTGAATTTCATGAAGTTTTGACCAAGTTAAGGTGGTTAGACATGATTTTTTTATATTTTTTAAAAGTTGTAATAAAAAAATCATAATTAATTATTTACCTGGAAAGAAATTACAAACAAATATGCATCACATCGGGACATGAGTCCTCTACTAATATCTATAATCTTATAAAAAAATATTATCATTTTATTATGGTTAGGGTGGTTAGACAGACACCTAGTTATTATTTTTCCCCTAAAATTTAAGTACTACTCAATTGAAATTTCAAATTTTCACCAAATAGATTTCTTTTTTTTTTAAACAAACCTAGTAGTTTAGAAACTTCATTCAAATTGTTACAAATTCTATTATTACATATTTTTGAAATAATATAGATAAATTATTCAAATTTTTATGTCAAGTTGCCTAACTCTGATTTTTCTATTTTTTTTGCCACTTAAGGGCCTATTTTTTCCATGATGATCCCACACATACCCAAAAACCCTTTTCATTTCATCAAGTTTTAGTTAAAAAAAGTCGTCAACCACATACCCTACACATACCCATCATATTGCTACTTTTTGTCCCATCATGATCTTGCACATACCTAGTGAATTGAAAATTAGTGTTTATGTTGAAATTAAGTTAGTTGAGAGGGTTTTGTGTCACCCCCTCCCTGCATTAAGAGGACTCATGTCCTGATGTGATGCACATTTTTTTGTAATTTGTTTCCAAGTAAATAATTAATTATGAAATTTTTATTACAAATTAAAAAAAAATAAAAAATTGTATGTTTGACCACCTTAACTTGGTCAAAACTTCATGATTTTTATTTTAGTTTAATCCTATAGTATATTAAGCATAGAATGTGATGCATATTTTGGATTCAAGAAATGTGATACTGTTTGAAAGCTATAGATGTTTTTTAATCAACCTATCAATTAGGACTTTAGTCATAATTCAAATAGAAAATGAATAATAATTTTTAATTAAATTCAAAGTAAAGCATAATTTATATTGGTTGAAAACTGATAATACCCTTTAAAAACCCTTTTTGTTTCATCAATTTTGGGTGATAAGAATTTGTCATCTACATACCCTACACATACCCATCATATTGCCACTTTTTGGTCCATCATGATCCTGCACATACCTTCATACTTGCATTAGTAAACGTACATTTGGGAATATCAAATATGAAATTTTCTAGAACATTAATTTAGATGTATGTATATAGTGAAAAAATAGAAAACTGCATTGTTATTGTTGCAAAAACATTGAGAGATGTCAATTTTTAGATTTTTCAAGTTAGGACCAGTCAATTTTTGTACTTTAGAATTCACAATATATGATATACAAACACTATAGAATGCATCAAAACTTTGAATTTAGTAAAAATACTAGTCTATGGTGCATCATGCCCTAGACCTATGAAATTTCACCTAGATTTGGATCACAAGTCTTTTTTGTGTTTTTTTTTTTTTGATTTTGCACTCCATTTGGTTTGTTGTGACTATCCTATACCTTTCCTTACATAGTAGGCTTACCTAAGTATTCTGAAACTCATATTAGCTTCACGACCTAGAGTCCTAGTACTAATATCCCTATGACATGTTTCACACTTATGGATTCCCACATTATAACCACATCCATTGTGGAGCCTGAGTCTTATAACTCTTTCATACAAGGTATGACTTCAACACAATCCATTTTGGATTCCATCCCTAACGACACATTACCTATGACTTCCTCACAAGCTAACATTCATGTGGACTTGGAGGCTATTATTTCCCATGTTCCTAATGATAAACTAAAATATTTTGGACAAGGATTTAGAAAAAAGTCATCAAGACTATCTATGTACTAAACCTTTAGTTGGAGAGACAATACCTATTGTGGAAAAACTTAGGAAATTGATAAATGAGGCTCAAGGAATATAAGTATTATGTAGTCTAGCTCACATAGTAGATCATACTAACATCCCTATGGAACCTAGTTGTGCTAAAGAATTCACAAATTATCAAAACCGAGGAAAATAAGTTTCCTCTCCAATAACCATACCTTCTATTCCCACATTTACACCTCCAATCATGGCATCAACCATACAATATACCAATGGACTAAATCCAAGCTTAGGGATTCCTAATTTGAATACATATATTTTGTAATCTCACTCATAATACCTTCATGCTCATCATTCCTCCTAAACATGCAACATAGTACCCATTTGCCACTCATTCTATCCCACCATATTCAACAAACTCTCAAAACATGTCCCCCAATGATCCAATCATAAACCAATTTTTGAAAAATGTGGCATCACTTCAACAATAAATTTTAACATTAAACCAAAATAAATATGGTAAACCTCTGCAATACCTTACATGTAATCCTTCTTCATTAACATTCTCAAAGCACCCATATCTCAAAATATTGAGATACCCAAATTTGAAAGGTATAATTTGGTAATGGTGATACAACCATGTGTCAAATTTTATTGCATTATGCACTGTTTTCATTTTTGAAGATGCAATCTTAGAAAAAATCTTCCCTCAAACATTAAAATATATGGCCTCGGAATGGCTTTGATCATTTCCAAATAACTCAATCAATTCATTCACACAACTTGTTAGTACATTTCTCCAAAATTTTCAAGAAATAATTGGTCCTAAATTTACAACAATAGAATTAATTCATTGTAAACAAGGGCCTAAGGAAAAGATAACAAACTTCATTAGATGATATTAATCGCTTTATTCATAAATTTCCTAAAGTATTCCCAAGATTGACATCCAAAGAGTGTTTATAGGAAACTTGCAGCCTAGTATTTGAGACAATATTTTATTAATGAAGTAGCCTAATTCAACTCCTTGTGATTGTAGGAGTTTATGGTGAAATCCTCAACACCCTAGGATCACCTGCGAGACAAAATAACTTCCACAAGAGAGATGGAAAAAATACCATGCTATGATTAAAGATACAAGAATTCTAAAATGAATATGGAATGTACATATGAAGCCTTGCTTATATAGGCAAGGTGATGAATAGGATTAGAATGTTGGAATATGTTGTCATTGATGTCAAAAGCAGGTCAGAGGAGAAGTGTGTTGATCCTGTGTTGAAGTGCATATAGTTGTCATTGATGTAAAAAGGGAAAATCAGGCAAAGGAATTTTTTGGCATGATGACAAAAGATGGATGAGAGAGAAATGGTCCTAATGGTGAACTGAGTGGTAGATTCATGATGGGTTTTTCAAGAGCATTCCAATCATGTGCTTTGTAGGTCGAGAAAGTGTTGGATGTCCCAAAAAATGAATTAATTCTATTCTCAAGTGATATTAGGGTTTACAGATAATATACCTAATGTGTTTGCAATCACGACATCCTTAAAATGTTCTATTTTCATGTTGACTTGGTATCGACGGTTGTTTATTGCATTAGTTTCAACTTATGTCTTGATAGTCATGAAGGTAATTGGCCCCTCTGCCTAGATCTTTAAGGATATACATTACCATCAATTCGGTGAAAGTGAATGGAGTCACAGAGTTCCAAATTTTTCTAACCTATGTTGCAGTTCTAGAGTTTTGTAACCTTTTAACTTGGTGACTTAGCTAATGGAGTGATAAGGAAGAAGGATCTCTTTGTTATCACTATGTCACGATTTTTCAAAAGTTCACAACCTCCAACAAAGAGATTCTTAAGTTAAGATTTATGATGACTAAGTGATGGAGCTATAAGGAGTAACGAAGCACTCCATGTGGGACCAAGCCATAATGATGATGCTGACACGTGGCTTGATGAGATTGAGTAAACGGTAATCCACATCCTTGTTGTGGATTACCAAGCTGTGACATGGTGATGATGTGGACATCTAATGATAGTATGTGGAACCCACATTGGAATGATGTATTGAGTGATGTTGTCTTCATTGAAGTAAATTAGTCATTCCAAAGGGAGTTAATATTCAATTCTTTTTCGAGAGACTTGTTCAGAATATCATAGTTTCCCTTTTGATGCTCCAGAATTGCACAAGCAGTGGACACATGTCTTGGTGGGACCTTATCTGTGTGGATGGTGACATCAACTGTATGATAGTGACATGGATGTTGCGTGGATGGTGGGGAGCACTTGAGAAATATGATAGGAGTATGATGTTGACTGTGGGACCCAGTAACTAGATGGAAATGAATAATTGCATCAAGGCCATTAGTAATAGGTGCATGACCAACAATTCTGATTAAGGTAATCCGATAGTGATCATCAGTCCCACTAAGATTTTGAAGGATCCTTGCTAAGTCACGTTGGGTCAGCGAAGTATAGTGGAGATTAATCCATGGTGGATGGATATTGAGCATCGATGAAGATGGTGGGACCCAGCAAAGAAAGAAGTGAAGGTGATGATGGTGAATGATAACACATGATGACAAGTGGTAGAAGAAGATTTGATCGACAAACCAACTCACATCATTCTTGTGAGTTGTGTGACGATGACATGGATGACATGTAGGTTTTTGTGGGCCCGATGTCAAAGCTTGATGGGATAGCAGACTTTGGATGCATGTCTTGTGGACTCCACATATGGAAAATATGAAGGAGATTCGAAACAAAGATCAAAAGGTGATTGATCTAACGATGATCATGAGTCAGTGGAGATCGACAGTGCATGATTAAAGGTATTTGATTTGATGACAAGGTTTTAAAAGATATGATAATGAATGAGAGCATATGGATCATGGTGCAAAGAAGATCGATGACCTAGATTTGAATGCAATAATCACAAATAGCTAACTCAACGTGAAGAGAATTTTGTCTAGTAAATGATACAAAGGAAGGAGCTAATTGGTCTAGTTGCACCAAGAAAACAATTAAATGAAGATTTTATCTTCAAGGTGGTGGAATAGATTATAGAGGTGATCAAGATCGAGTCAGATCGATTGAATAGGAGAACACATTTAATACATATCTGATTCTAGGGTTTCATAGGTTGCTATTCTTAGCAAACCTTCTGAGATAGAAATTATTGTTGTGAGGCTTGATGAACATGTATGGTGTAGAGAAAGATATGTGGTAAACCCTAACAGGTGATTGAGATCAAATAAGATTGGATGAACAAAAGAATGTATGGAATGCATAATCAAATTTTAAGGTTTGACATAGACAATGAGGAAAATTCTCTATAATCAAATTAAATATGGAATCATCTTGATGCAAAGGTAGAGTGACAATGAAGATATTTGATAGACCCTATTAGATGAATTAATGATGAGCTAGACAGTGGTGTGTGGCTTAAGGAAAAGGTAGCTTGCTGGTGAATTTTGTAAGCTAAGGAAACCCTAACTAAAGATTTGAGAAGATCTGAATGGTGGTGAAAATCTCGAGTCTGAGATTGAAAATCGGTGGAGTTAAATAAAATGAAGACAATCTGAGAAGTGAAATATAGGGTTGTATCTAATGTGTGTGTGAGAGGTCGACAAGTGCACAAGGTGCTGAACAAAAGTATGTTTACTGTGTGTGTAGTAGAGGTAGAGAGAGAAGAGTGTGTATAGTGTAGATGTATGAGACATTGCAGAAAGGAAAAGAAGAACAAAGTAGCAAGATAGACTAGTGATTATTCTATGTGCAGAGGAGAGTGCAGCTTCAGCAACATAAAGTAAGTTGCAATAAGTGCAACAATGTATTGATGCATCTTAGGTTTTGTAGAACCAAGTCTCTGGATATTTGAGATTGTTCTTATTGTATTGAGTTATGGCTCAGAATAGGAGATTGCAATCTCCTTGAAGTTTTGGCTTCTAAATTAGGGTGTTGTTGCATCCTTGGGTTGTAGCCCTAAAAGCATTGTAATAGATATTTGGATTGTGACCCTAGATTTGAGCAGTAGACTCAAGTAGGCTTTGTCACTACGGTTTTTCCCATATCGAGTTTTCCATGTATATCTGGTGTTATGTGATGTTTCTGTGTGCATGCATATTTTTGTATCACATGATTAATATCTACACATTAAGGGTTAAATAAAGTGGTCCTCACAAAAAGTTTTAAGAGATAAATTTTTAATATCTACTGATTCACCCCCTCTCAGTAGATCTTGTGTTCTAATCTCACGAATGTGCATATGAATCCTTGCTTATATAGGCAAGGTGAGGAATAGGATTAGACAAGATCATGAAAAGTATCTTAATCCTATTATATGAGACAACTAACTCATAGTAACCTAGGAAACAAGCCTTAAATAATTCCAGCTAGATAATATAAGTGACAACTAATGCTTAACTAGAAAGATTCTTTTCTAGGAACTAAGTGGAACTAACATGTGAATAGGGCCTAGATAGGTAAAAAATGTATTTACACTTGAAAGGTGGAAAATTGGGTCTATCCCACCTTTAGGAGGTTTTAGGACATAAAATGGGGAAATTTTTATTAACTTTCACTCAAAACAAACCCTTGAGATCTCAATGCAAAGGAGAAAGAGAGCTTGCAAGAGGGCTATGCTAGGGGCTGAGTATGATCAAATTAGGGGTTCACCACCATGTCTAAACTTGGAAAATACAATGAAACACAAGATAGAATGAAAAACCCTAATTGAATGCAAACTAACACTAAATGACCTAGAAAAGTGAATGAAATGCAACATAAAACTATAAAATAGAATGCGTCCACTTTGAAATATGGAGAAGATTGAATAGAGATCTAGAACAATGAAAAATATGCTTTTACTATTGATTGGGACTCATTTTTCAAGTTGGGTGAATCAGTCCAATTTCTGAAAAAACTATGTAGGAACAGGTTTAAGACAAAAGGGTACATATGAATATGCAAAATATTGAAAAATGAATTGGGACTCATTCACTAGAAGTGGTGAATCAATTCAGTTTGACTTTTCTACAACTTCAAAGGATGATCCTACTCTTATTTGACTACTCTATCCTTCCTAACTAGTTTCTAGATCCAAATATTAGATTTTCAACATGTAGGTCTTCTCCAAGGTTCTCTAAGGATTGATGACAACTTTGATAACTTTGGATGATTTGTAAATTTTATCCAATCTTGTTCCTTAGAAAATATGCAACCTAAACTTGCAAATCACACAAAAAGGAGAGGGGAAAATGTTGTTGGGTTAGTGGATAGGGGTTTTCCTTGGTCAAACCCCAAGTTTTTGTAATCAAACCTTGAAATGAAAGTAGATATGGATGGAGAGTAATGAAAGAACAAAGAGCAGTGTTTCAACTCACCAAAACCTAGCATTAAGGTGTTGCAAATATGCTTGAGATGGCTGCAATGGATGTGGTTCTTGAATCTTGCTTGAATGATGTTGATATTGCATGAAACACTTGCTTGAATAATAAAACCTACATCACAATTGTTAGCACAATAACACACATGATGGATGAAGTCTTTGACATGATGATTTATGCTTGAAGAATGTTATAAAATTATTGATAATATTTCGTTGAATGCTCTTGAATGCTCTTGTGAATGCTTAATGATCTCTTGAATGCTAGGTGAGAATATGAGTGAAAGAACCTTGTATTAATAATCAATTATGAAAAAATTCCCGAAATTACAACACTACAAGCCAACATTAGATCTAGGAGAATAAAATACCACTAGAAATTTGAATTAAATTTGATGTTGGACCACACGGGACTCATTCACTCAAGGTGGTGAATAAGTCCCATTAGACATAATGTATGGGACCAAAGACTAGAAGTTCTTAGAAATGTGTGAAAACTAGTTTAGGAGCCAAAAATCTATGTTTGGCCCATTCATCCAAGGTGGCGAATGAGTCCCAAATCACTAAATATGGACCACACAAGCCAAAAACACTTGAATCATATTCAATAATGCCTAAGCCTTTGTAGGTTCAGGGATGCCATATTTTTCTATCTCACATGTTATTTTAATCAAAACTTCATTGAACTACTACCCACAAGGAAATGGGTTAGTGAAGTTGACCAACAAAAACCTAATTAGGTTAATCAAGCATATTGGGTTGGAATGATAGATGGATTGGCACAAGCACCCATGAGCTACTTTGTGGGTAGACTAGATCACTCCCAAACAAATCCTAAAGACCTCCCCTTATGAATTGGTGTATGGAAAAGAGGTAGTGTTACCCGTTTCCATAGAAATTCCTGCCTTACAACTACTAAAAGCCCTGGAAATTGAAGAAAGAAATGAGATGGAAGTACAGTTTGTAGAACTTCTCAAACTAAAAGAAGACATGGAAAAAGCTTATGAATCCATGATTGACCATCAACAAATAGTAAAGTGATGGTTCGACAAGAAGACCTCTAATAGAAAATTCATAGAAGGGAGCCTAGTGCTAAAGTATGATGAACATACTACAAAACTAGAGCAACACACAAAATTTAAAGAGCTATGAAAGGGACCCTTCAAAATTATCATGTGCAAAGAAAATAATTCATACAAAATTTATAGATATTGAAGGTAACACTTGAGATATACTGGTGAACGGTATTTTTCTGAAACTATTCAATTAAAATACACAGTTCTTTAAAAAATTTAACAGTTATGTACCATATGTAAAATAAAATTGTAAATACATTCTAAATTTTTAGAATAAGCCATTGAACAACAAAGAAGAAGCAAAAAAAATGTATTATATTATATTCATTGAAAATTTACAATGTAATACAAGCTCGAGGCTCAAATTTAAACATGAGGTTTTCTCAAGAAAACCCAAAAAGAGTTACAGAGCAAAAAGATGCAAAAAGGAGGAAAGGTGCAAAAAAAACTAATGAAAATCCTCTATCCATTGTCCAATAAGCAAAGGGGCTCGTCATTGGGTTTTCTTCTTTGTCTTCTTCTTCCTCTTCTTCTTCTTCTATGTCAGAGCAAAAAGGGGCTAAACACACAACACATGCAAGCTCCGCACTATGCAGACCAATGGTCTTGTCACCACAGCTCTACACCAAAAATTTGAAGTGCTTCCTCCAGGCGAGCCTCGGAACACACTCCATGTCATACTACCATAGTAGGTAAATGTTCATTGGTTGAGAGGATGAGCAATGTGTCTCAAGTTCCATGGTGTGAAATTCAGAAAGGGAGGGCAACAAGGGTACATCTATCCCAAAGTCCACATGCCTATGGAGATCCATGGTGCTCGGGATAGCCACTTGCACTATCTTGCCAAGTCCTTCCATTAGTGTAGAATTGAACATTTGATATCATGATTCAATTATCATGGGTTTAACCACATTCAAGTCAAGCAAGGAGGCAACAAAGTGGGAAATAATGTTGTAGTTGCTCCAAAGCTGGTTCTTGTCATCAATGAAGTCCTGGTCAACTACCCACCTGAACGCAACTAAGGAAAGGCAGACACACCTCTGCACCAAGCACTTAATTCTTTCACAAGTAACCTCTCCCACAAAGTATTATTGTGGCCTCCATGGGAGAAGCTGAATAGGAGTGCCTAGGCTAGCTAACATTCTGAGAAGCAGTGAATTGTGGCATAATGGGAAACAACAAAAAAACTTGCTAAACTTAAAAGGCTATATTTTTAAATGAATGTTGCAATAAGGTGGCATAGCTATATATAGAAAAGATGAGCCAACAAACCTAACCAATGGAAGGTCCATTTTTGGTTGGACAATAATAGGAAAATATCACCAAAAAAATGGAGGAAGGTAGATAAATCATACAGAGAATATGACAGGAGGTCTTAAGAAATAATTTGGGTGTTGGGAGTAAATGATCTTGTATATTGATTGTTGACGTGTGCCCATTTCCATCATCAACATCAAGTAGCTTACTTATGTGAAAAGATAGGGCTTAACGTGTTAAGTTTTGACAAATTAATGGGCATGTCCTTGCAAAGGTACCTTGCATCACTTCAACATGTTTCTCATGACTAAAAGCATGTGTTTCAATGCAATGAGTTATTTGTGAAAGAAGGTGATATGGAGAATGTAAGTACTAATTCACACATATCGTCTCGGTGGAAGCATTTAATGAACCAATAGTAATGGCATAGCCTTAACTGCATGTATGCACAAGGAATTAATTACAACAAGAAGCATATTTTTCCAAGGAGAAAAAAAGGAAAGTGACCATTTTTGTTAAAGAAACTCTCTAAAAATTCTTGATATAGCCATGGAAAAACCATCAACCTCTGGTAGAAAATTTATAACTTCAAGAAAAATACCTAGTTACGCCGATATTTTTGGGTGGAACTCATTCACCAAACTCCAATGCTTCAGGAGTGGCCATTCAAATTTTGTAAAAATGTGCAGCCAAATAGACACGTCCCAAGAGAGGCAGTGCAAGATATCGCCGACAATATTTTAAACCCCAGGTTGTCAGCTAACCCTAAGAGCTTTAGGGAGGGGGCATTCCAAAGAATGATACAACATGAGTCATTCGAGGGTTTTATGTTTCAGCTCTAGAATTGCAGCTTGCCATAGTTCATTCTACCTACTGTACACCCATGCCTTGAGTTGGTTGATGCCTATGCCAAGAGATTCCACAAAAGGATAGGATTCGTTTAGGGTAACAAGATTAAAGTTACCATTTCAGTTGAATCCATACAAGATATATTGTGTATCCCTATGACTTAGGGTGTTGAACATTTTGATTAAGAAAAGATGGACATCTTCAAGGAAGAAATGGCCAGGGAAACAAAAATTTATGAGGACAAAGAAAAGGAATGACAAGAGAAAGGTCATCTTCTCTTTCCTCTTTCACATAGGAAATTCAAGAAGGACACACAACCTATATTCTTGATGTTGGCCTTGGCTTTTGACCTTGATAATGATGAGGAGGTCTGTCCTTTTTAGGTGGGCCTAGATTTTGTTCTTAAGAGGTAAAAGAACTAGAAATATTATTACTTTGTTGAGGTGATAGCAGAAAACATGCTACAACAACTAAAAAATTATAGCACTAAGTCTAAGTTCAAGTATTCTTCTTTCTTGGCTCATTTAGTTCTGCATTAGAATTCAGAGTGGTTGGAGAAAAATATACCAGTGTCTAGGTTAGATGTAAGGGGTTGTTGTCATCCTGGTTTTGTATGGACCCATGTACTTTCAAAAATAGGGATTATTATTGGTTTGAAGATCATTTCCTAAGGCCAGTGCTTCAAGATTTGTTGCCATGCCCTATGGGACATTTCTCTTCTTAGGTCACACAGTGGATGGAAAATCCGCCGACCCTAACAGACAAATTTTTGGCATTGGAGGCATGTTGTCAGGAAACCCTTATCGACAATGTCTATGGCACCAAAAGAAACAAAAAAAATATATACTTGCTTCCCCTCACAATTTCCAACAGTCAGGTAACACTGAATAAGTGAAAGGCCAAGGGCAAGCTCACAAATCTATTAGCAGTCATAGTCCTAGTTATCATTTATGAAAAGTGAAACTATAACTCGACAAAGCACTTCAGTTTCAAAAATGAGAGTTGAGAATAATTTGGGAGGAGGAATTCGACTCAAGAAAGGTTAGAGGTATATATTGACTTGGCTCACATTCCACTAAAGCAACCAAGGTCTAGTTGAGTTTCTATGCACCGTAAGTGGAGTATCAAAAGAATATCTTGATGGGAAAATCCATCAACAAGTAGTTAAAGCACAAGGGATGGTCGAAAAGAAAGAAGACGAACTTCCTATTATTTTGATAGGAGATGAAATGCCCCGGTGCCCCGTTTGGTAACTTTCAGCTACATGATGAGGAGTTCGAGAACATATATGATTGAGAGGTCGATTCAAACAATAGTAATCTAGAGACCAATTATGAAATTGACGAGGATCAAATTTCATGTTGTGCTTCTTGTTCTCAAGAATCCGAAGGTCAGAGGGATTCGAGGAAAAGGGACTCACAAGCCTCTTCCTCCACCAGTGCCCAAAGTAAAGGGAAAAGGACCCGATGGTCCCCAAGAGGGCCTGTTGTGGTTGTTGAGGGCCAAGTTTCAGAGGGATTAGCTTCCAAAGGATCAGAATGTACCAGTTCGGGTTGTGCAAAAAGAAGTGTCTAGGATTTAGGTACACCTGACATGACAATTCAAGGAGAAGAAGCAGAGTATGCACTACAAAAATGTTTCAACCACCGCAGCCCAGGTAAGTTTTACTCCCACTGTTCTTTCTTCCTTTGCATCTCTAGTTACTCCTCTACCCCCTCTCATGGAAGGGAATCCTCCATCCTTAGACCTTGAGCTGGTAATCCTGAATACAGGCCTTGCCACTTTTAATGAATCTTCCAAAGTTCCCCAAGTGTCAAACAAGCATCATCTACTTCAACCACTATTGGTTCTTTAATCACCCTATCAAGGGCCCCATGGAAAGAGCAAAAACTTCTATGTTACCCTCACTCTTGGTCTGTCTAATTTTGGGAAGGCACTTCTCCTTTAGCATAGATTTGAAGTTTCTCCTTCTATCACCCTTTTTGGACTCCCTCCTGGTGCTTCCATTGTAGCATAGAGCATCAATGTCCCTTAGAGTCTCCAAGAGCATTTTGATGCCACCAAGCAAGTTTGATACGCTAGAAAGCAAAAGCTTATGTTAAAGAATGCCATTTTTCCCACCACTAAGAAGATTGAAGCTTGCTTCAGTGAAGAGCAGAACTCTTTGCTAATCACTACCATGCAACCGTTTATGTCCAAGCCTGAGGGATAGATGCAAATGGAGGACTACGGCATCAGAACCATTGGCCTAGATTTGAATGAAACTCAACTATGCAACAAAGTGGTCCTACCTAAGGCCACACATAAGGTGGTATATGCGGACTACAGGGTGATCCCGCAACACTAGTTTACAATTTTTGGCCAAACTAGACACTGAAATATTTTTTTCTAACTAAATCTTCACTTTTTGACATCTATAGCGGCTAAACCGTGAGTAATTTGAAGATGATGAAAACTAGTGATTTGTGGAATTTTGTCTGTAGATTCTAAATATTATTTTTTCAAAATTTTTGGAATCAGATTGAACTTCCTTTTCCATCTCCTTCGAAAACTAGTTTTTTCAGTAAATAGCATTTTTAAGGAGTGACGCTCACCGTCTAAAGAAAAACTTTTTTTCCATTAAGAATTAAATTCTAATTCTTTCAAATTTAGATTTGTAACTCTCATATATAGTGCTTCCAATTGGTTAGATATTTTTCAATTGAATATTTCTTCCTTAATCAAGTTTTGAAGTCAAACCAATTACAATTCAAACATAGGTCGATCATATAACAAGTAACTTTTTTTGTATGTATCAAAATTCTTTTTTTTTTGTTGGATCAAGGACTTCAATAACTGGTGCACTGATATTTTTCATTTTTTTTGAAATTCTGTTATTTTTCCATGTGCAAAATAGAGAGCTTGATTTTTGGTGAAAACCCTATGTCTAATAAAACTAAAATAACAAATACAAAATAAAACCAAAACATATTAAAATCATATTCGTTGGATAGATCATTCCAAGGACTACCATCATCCAGTATGGTCTATGAATTCTCCTCCATTTTCATCCTCAACCCAAGCTTTGAATGGAAAAATTTTAATTTTTTTATGTGCCAGAGAGTGGGAAGGTGGAAAAATGGGGGTTCGCTCAAACCAAGGGGCGTTCAAACCCCTTTCAAAAAGGGTTTCCTCTTGTTTTTTTGGTAGGAATGGTGGGAAGTTCATTGAACGGGTTCACTCGAACCCAGGTTCTAGCGAACCATCTTTTGGTTTGTTTGAACCTATTAGTTTGTTCGAACCCCAAAATTTTGGCATGGGGTCATTTTTTTCGACTTTTCCTTCCACACTCCAATTGTAAACCACTAGGCAGAAAGTTGAAGAAGCACAAGGCAAAATTGATGAATATAAAGGAAATAGTAAGTAAGTAGAATGAGATCTGAGCAAGAGATGTCGAAATAGCCCACATAAGGCAAGTACAAAGTCAACAAGGGGAGACATCCAAGTTACTTGTGCTATCCTAGGGCGAACAGGTTCAACTCTATGTTAAAATTGAAATATTGAAAGTTGAGTTGGTCGTTGAGTGCCAAATGAATGTAGAGGACCAACACTCTCAGGAAAGCATGAGAAGAGAATTGGATGTTGTGCAATCTCAAAATTCTAATGATCTTCAAAAGGCCCACGTGGAAGCAAAAGTTTCAAAGCAAGAGATCAAAAGGCTGAGCTCAGAACTGACAAATGCCCTCAGAGAAAGAAGTCAAATGGAGGAAAGCACAAGAGTAAGAGAGGCTTAGTTTAATTAGGAGCTCACAACTGCATGAGGATCTAGGACCTTCTTGATATTGAAGAAGCTGATCTCTACACACTAGGAGCAGATCACAATTGCTTTTTCCATTCTCGAGCCCACTTTACAATTCCTAAGATATGTTCAGGAATTGAATGTCAAGGTTGGCCCAATGGCTGATTAATTTATGCAAACATGCTCACTCAACTCGAAAAATCAAAAAGCTTTATTTCCAAGTTGTTCATGGCCAATGAGAAGACCCTAAGAAATGTAGGTATTCCTGATTAGAGGGTCACCGAGCTATTAAAGAAAATGAGATTATCAGTTGTCACAAGGTTGCAACAAAGTGAAAGGAGTGTCAAACTGTGCTGAACAAGTGGGTCAATGAAATCAAGAAGGAATTTGGTGTCCTAGTTGACTTTGGACTACCTCAGTTTCTTTCACCAGATGGGGATGTGCTGACAGTTGAGCAGATCATGGATGTGATCTAACACAAAGTCCAAACTTCTATAGAACTCCTAGGTTCAAGTGTGGCACCCACGACTGATGTTATTAAGTGTGAGATTTTTCATCTTTCTTGAATCTACTATAACCTTGGGGCAGTTTCTTCCAAATGGGGATTTGTTTCTTTCAAATAATTTTTCAAGCTAGAGCAAGTAGACAGGCACATCCGTAATATCATCTAACTGACTTATACAGATTGGGAGGAAAAAAATTATGCTAAGTTCCTCAAACTCCAAGAATTTCCAGATGCCTAGGTTCATGCCTTCACAAGTGAAGACCACCTGTGAGCTTTCAAAAGTCTGAAGCTATTTTTTTCTTGATCATTTTGATTTTTCAGGCTATATATGTTTTTGGCTTTGGATGTGCTTGTGCTCGAGTAAAGTTATTCAAAAGGTGCACAACATGGCACGTGGTGGCTACATAGCTTTCATTCTGCGCCTTCCTTTTGGGAGAGAGTCGAGACACATTTCAACTCGTCAAAGATTTTCTCAAGAAGCTATATTCATGAGCTTGAGAGTCTTTGCTTGTTCGACATGTCATCTATTCGCTGTGGATAGATTGTGCTTCTTTTGAAGCAATATCTTTTGGGAATTTGTTGGAGCTTGCTGCCCTTTTTCTTTTCATGGTTTTTGAGATGGAAGCTTCGAGTCAGTGTCATTGGATGATGTGACTATTCAACTAAACCTTTTTCCAAGTTGTTTTCTAGGATTTGATCATTTATAGACAACTATCTTTGCTAAATATCTAAAGATAATTAATGCGGTAGTTGAGAATTAATGAGCAAAGATTATTGTGATCTAACTAAAGATCTACAGTTAGATCATGTGCTATCAAATGCCAACATCTGGAAGAAATTACTTTTATGTTGTGGCAGTGGTTTCTTCTTTTTTCAGCTATAAATGAGAGGTGGCGATAGAGGAAAGGGTTGGATTTCAAGTTTCAATTTCCTTTGCTAAGGAAAATTCTCTTAATTTTTCTTAGGGTTTAGAACTATTTTTAGAAGAAAAAGTTGTAGAATTTCTTTTCTCTGGCATGTTATATCTTTTTAAAGCTCAAACTATTGTCATATTCGCATTCGACCTCTGTTTTAAAGTTCATCTAATATTTAAAAGCACAAATTATTGAGAAGAAATCTTTGAGACTGTGCATGTATGGCCTTTGTCAAACTTTCTTTCTTCATGCTTTCATTTTGAATGAAACATTGTGTAAAGCTAAATTTGAATAGTTTAAGTGGTTTATTTCCATGTTGTATGCTTGTATGGTAGGATAATGACTTGTGAAAACTGGATTACATCAGTGGACTTCTCCATTTTTCTAAAGGGTTGTTGTTTTATAATATTATGTTGTATTAGGAGGGACATTTTATGCAATTTCTAAATTTTTTTTGTTAACCTTAGAAATCTTTATGTTTAATTGGAACTTAAAGAACACTACCTACTGGAAGATCTAAAATTCTAAATTGTGCTTGTTGTTAGCCTTTGTTGTCCAGTCTCTTCCCAACAATGAAGGATTGTGGTGTTTTGTGTCTAAATATATCACTCATCAGAAAGATTTGGTTTGAAATGTTGTAAAAGCTTTGGCACGTTGCCATTTTTATGTTTTATGTTTATGTTTCCTTCTATCCTTTTCTCCAAAACCCCAAAGAAGAGCCAACTTTCTATACAAATCCCAGAGGTATTCAGTGAGGCACAAATCAGTCCCCCACTCTCTAAATTTCCCATAAGACTGTCAAAGAGGTGCAAGCTTTGATGATCAACACTTTCTTCTTTATATCTTTGACATTGTGTGTTTGTGTATCTTGATGTTGCATATCATACACCTCATGTGTTTCCTTTTGTGCTTATGTTGGTTTGACGTAGGATCTTGGATCTTGGGGGCTCGACTACCCCCTTGGTCTTTGTCATTCTATACCATCCACATTGGTACACTTGGACCCCACTTGAATGTCTACTTTAGTGTAATTTTGAAGCAAATTCTTCCTCTCACTAAAGTGGGGGATAAATGTAGTATAGGAAAACGTATCCCTTTTTCCACACTTAATTTGGAAATAATTTTAATATTACATTGAGCCTTATTTTTCCTTGATTTAGTGTTGTAATGTTTTTTACACATTCATATTAGGTTTACGACACTTTAAAAATTAAATGGACCTAATTTTTCCTTAATTTAGTGTACAAAAATGTATTTATTTACATTTTCACGCTAAGTTTTGGGCCCTCTTACATTTGTGACCTTAAAATAATTACTAATAGTCCCCTAAGATCCTGTATTATGCATCCCAAGCCTTATTTCAATCAAAATATTGACAAATTTAATAAATACACTTAATGTTATAACACCTCGACATTTCCTCAACCTGAAAAGCTAGGGTGGGACCCATATGCCACCTTGGGCATATTAGTTCCCCTAAATGGGACCCATAGGCGATCTCATGTGTATGAGTCCCCCTAGGTGTGACCCATACTCCACCTTGGGCGTATGAGTCCCATTCGGCCCCTTTTTAGGGTTTTGAGTGAGAAATCAAGGTTTTCAATTCAAATTTTGTGAATGTCAGCATTTGGGATTTAATAAATGGTAAATTAGAAGGAGTGCCTATATATCTAAGGTTTCAAATCATTATTTCACCTAAGAAACCTAAGAATATTTGAGCAATAAAGTCTCACCTAGATCTAGATCCTTCAAGAGATATTTTCAAGTATTCAAGAGCATTCAAGAGTTTACAAGAGCATGCAAGAGCTGATTATCAGGCATTTTGGAGCATCAGTTCAAGATTCAAGCATCATGTCAAGGTCTACATGCATCATTTGTTTTTGTGAGCTAACATGTTGATGTAGCATTTGGTGATTGAAGTTCAAGCATTTAAATTTTTATCGATTTTCATGATCAAGATCTATGTCCATTGAAGCCAATTCATACAAGTTGTAGATCTACACTCTAGACAATGATTCAACAAGGTTTGGTGAGTTGTTACATTCATTTGTTCATTAGTTGTTCCTTCATGTTATTTCAATTGAATTCAAATTTTAATTACTAAAACAAGGTCTGATTGAGGTAGACCACCATTCAGTGACAAAAATAATATTTCTCTCTTTATTGTGATGTGTGTTTTGTAGATTTATGTGAATGGGACTAAATCACCACCTTCGGCATATGAGTCCTTGTATAGCTTTGTTAGTATTTTTTAGAGGATTCTAACTTGTCACTAAGAGATTCCATATTCTACCTAGAAACCTTAGACTAGGACTAGATTGCGCAGTTTGGCTTATGAGTCCCAGTACACATCAGAAACAACAAATTTTTGGGTTTTCATATCTTTTTTAGACCTCTTCTATACTCCAAATACTTTTTTGTATCTTTCTGTTTAGTGATTTGAATTCATGTTTCAAGTTTCTAGGGTTTAGTGCTTTTTTGTTTGCATTTCATCTTTGAAACTTCATTTTAATGGCGAACCCCCTTTTAATCACACCTAAGGCAACCTCCTACTAGTCCTATTAGTAGCAACCTTTCCCTTAATTGAGTCACTTGATTGAGGGATCTTGGTTTCCTAATGAACTAGAGTGAAATAGTTCCTAACCCCTACTTCCATCTCCAAAAAGGTGGAACACCTATTTCCATTGGTTCAAATATAAGACAAGTCAAACTTTATATTTTTTTAAATAAATATACTTAACGATATATGTTCCAACATGTTCACTAGCATTTAGGCTCCTACTACTTCACTTTAAAATGCATCCCCCATTTACATTAAATTCTAGCTAACAACAGCATTGTTGCTATCGCTATCAATGTTGCTTCTATCTACTTATTTTTCCATTAATATAGAGCTCAACATCTATGAAGTTTGAGACTCCATCTTCCCTTCTAGCATCTGCACCACTTGTCCCATGCATGGACTCATCTCCTCCTCCCTTTCAATGCATAAAAATACTACTATGCTTTCTCTTGTCACCATTTCCATATCTTCCTTTGCTACAAAACTCTCATCCACAATATTAACCATCTTCCCTTGGTAAATTTGTGTTGCAGCCCAGAGGGGAAAATAATACATACATGAATCTTGCACGTTTAAATCTAGATTTCTTTGACTAGAAGTGATTTCCAAGAGTGTCATACCAAAACTGTACACATCAACCTTGGGAGTGATGGGAAGACTAGAGATCCACTCTCGACCCAAATACCCTCTCATTCCTCTTGTTGTGATCAGTAAGAGGTTGAAATCTCTTTTCACAAATTTTGTCATTTTGGCAATGAAATAAAATGCAACAATGTTTTTTTTCACAAATAGAAAAATTGTAATAATGCAACCTTGAATGGATAACTACAAACATTGTTATATCTTAGGTCTTTGTAAATCATAGTTTATACAAATATGTTCTAATACTACCTAATTTATAAACAAGGTGACTAAGCTAGAATCTACTATTAAGAAATGCATTTCCTTGATGGCAATATCTCAATCAACAAATAGATGAATAAGGAATTTAACATATTCAATTCACTTAGATAGAGATAAGCTATCTATAAACTATGTATAATTGAACATGACAAACATACATAAATATGAAACAACATTCATTAAACTCAATGAAACCTACTTCAAGCCAATAACTCTAATCAAGGGAGTACAAATTCCTTGTTCCACTAATCAATAATTCTCATACAATTGACAAACATAATCAACAACATTAATGACTAAACTAACATTTGTTTTATAAAAAGATATATTGAAATCATTACAATCTCATAAACTTTGAGAGGAACATGTTCACTCTCTTGAATGCCATATTTATTGTTTATAACAAACATTATAAGAATTTGATGAAGAGCCATATAAAAAGACTGAATATACTCTAAAGACAAACTCTAAAAATATTTGCATATTCAATATAACAAGACTAGATATCTAAATTAAATATGCTAACAAACCCCCAACTTAATTGAATCCTCCCTCAATACTTTAAATCTATTGAAATAATATAATTTTTGAACTAAATTTTTTAAAACCATTAAATATAGATATTTAAGATATCTATACTAACTTATTCACTAACATTTAAGCTTAGCTTGTGTCACTTCGGTGTGCTTGTTTGTCCATGAGTGCAGAGCTCAGCATCTGTGGAATTTGAGGTTCCATCTTCCCTTCCAGCATCCACACCACTTGTCCCATGCTTGGCCTCGTCTCCTCCTCCCTTTCAATGCATAACAACCCTACAATGCATGCTCTTCTCACCTCTTCAATATCTGCCTCTGCTACAACATTTTCATCCACAATATTAATCGTCTTCCCCTGGTAAATTTGAGTTGCAGCCCACGGAGGAAAGTAATACATACTTGAATCTTGCAAGCTTAAATCTAGATTTCTTCGGCCAGAAATGATTTCCAAGAGTGTCATACCAAAACTGTATACGTCAACCTTGGGACTGATGGGAAGACCGGTGATCCACTCTGGAGCCAAATACCCTATCGTTCCTCTCGTTGTGGTCAGTAAGCGGCTCAAATCTCTACTCACAAGCTTTGCCAACCCAAAATCTGCCAACTTCGGTGAAAAATTACCGTCCAGAAGAATGTTTTCAGGTTTTACATCGCCGTGAATGATGCGATCTCTGCATTCCTCGTGGAGATAAACTAAACCTCGTGCAGTGCCTAAAGCAATCTGGAATCGGGTCTTCCAGTCGAGTGCCTTCCGTTTATTTTTCGAATTACTAGTGAACAGAAAAGAATTTAGAGAGCCATTGGGCATGTAATCATAAACCAGTAACCGTCTGGATCCTTCTGCACAAAACCCTCGAAGTCTGATCAAATTCCCATGTTGTATGTTTCCGAGAGAACTGATTTCTGCTCGGAATTGCTTATCATGTTGTCTTGAACCTTCCAATTTCTTTACGGCCACAAGTGTACCGTCTGTTAGAGATCCTTTGAACACTGACCCGAATCCTCCACTCCCCAACTTAGACCTGAAATTCCTTGTTGCAATCTTCAACTCCATGTAACTAAACATTCTAAGAAAAGAGTCCGAGGAATCCGCACATGTATCCTTCGGTCGTAGGCGATACCTTTGCCAAACTAAATATGAAAAGATACTCAAGACAACGGCGAGAGTACTCACAATGCTTATGGCTTTGAGTTTGGAGGACCATATATGATCCTTTGGAAGTGCAGAGGCAGCTACTCGAATGGAGACAGTCCATCTGCTATTTGATGGAGGGTTATGCATGTTTAGCAAATCTCCGGAACAGATTTGACAGGGTCCGGAAGGATAATTGAAAGCAAACGCAGTGCACGAGCAGTTGCGTAGGCAGGCTTTCTGGCAATCTTTTTTTGTGGGCGCAGTGTATGACGAAGCTGAGTCATCAGGCAACGTTACACCAGGGTCGATAAATTCGTCAGTGCTGCCTTGACTGGTACCGCAGTTTGACGGGCTCTGCCGAACACAGCCACTAGACCACCACTCTTGCGAATCGCAGGCGCGATCATCTTTAGGGGTGAAGCCTTCCACGCAGGCGCAAAACTGAAGATTGTTGGAGTTGCAGCTTCCGTAAGCGCCACAGAGACCATATATGGCGCACTGATCTCTGGGGCGACTCACCACCACTGTCCATTTAACGTCATCAAACAAAGCATATTCTTGCATTCCTCCGGACTTCATTTGAAATAAACGTGAGATCCCTTTCAGCAATTCATACCTGTAATAAAAACCAGAGCTAGTACTTTCAAAGCTGATATTGAAGTGGTCTCCGTTTATCAGTTCTGGAACTCCACTGAACGTTTTGCCGTCCCAAATTCCAGTACCCAAATACTGTACAGAACTGTTCCATGTTAGCACGAATTGATTAGCTCCAGATGGATCCAAGCCAAACGAGAAAATGCCAGGAGCGGGATCCATTGAGTTTTTCCAACTGATTAGCTTTTGCTGTCCACCGAACTTCATCCCGGGCAACCAGGTATCTACTGGATGGTCAAAACTCTGCCAAACAGTCTCAGATTTATTGCTATCGCTCGGCATTAAAAAATTACCAGAATCTAATAGCACGGCACATGAGGGCTTGCTCGATACATTGACAGACCAAAGACACGTGCCCTGCGCATCAAGCAGTCCCAGATTACCTTCTTTTGACAGCTTCAATTCGCCGGATCTGTTTTTCGCTGGGTTCTCCCTGTTAGCCACCCAAACGACCATCTTCTCTGGTATTTTGGCATACCTGATGCCAATATACCAGTTATTGCTTCCATTTGGACTGAAAAATCCCAATTCAAAAGTGCCATTCTTTGAGGTTATAGTCTGATTTCCAACGAGCGAGGCGCCCAAGAAAAGAGAATCTACCCTGCTAGCAGATAGCCCATCACAGTTGTAAATTATAATTATGATTGTAAGAGCGAAGATCATATATGCTAGGAGACCATTCCTTTTCGTTTCTGTATTATTGGTTTTCATATTTATTAAGTTCATTGGAATATGAAGTAGAAGTGCAGCACTACATTTAAACTCAGAAAAATCAGATATCATTTTTCTAAGTATCTTTTTTGTTCTTAGCGTGTCAGCCGGGATCAAAGTCTCTTCTATTCTTAACGCCTGTGGCCGGTTCAATGGGCATACGGTAATTGTGAGAAGGGTAAAAATTGTTGGAAAAATAACTGTAATTTTGAGAAGGAATTGTAAATTTTTGGAGAAATAACTGTAGGCTAATTTGAGAAGAAATTGTAAAAATTGTTGGTCAAATCACTGTAATTTTGAGAAGAAATTGCAAGTTTATGTCCAAATTTGTGTTTTTTGAAAGAGACATATAAAAGATTATGATATTATTAAAGTATTGTAAGAAATAATATATGAAGGGTTTTTCATCTAATATGATAAATTAATTTTGTCTATTATTTAATGTTTAAATTATTTGGAGGCATTCTTCTTGTTTACATAAGACTATATATTATTATGCATGTGTCCATATTACTATAATATGAATGCAAGGGAGATGTATAGATTAAAAACAATGTCAATTATTGCTTTATCGAGTGTGGGATTTTGTACTTCATGGATTGTGAGTGCCCAAGACATTTTAGGGGAATTTAACACCAACCACCATGAGTGACTAGAACAATTCAATGAGTTATGAGTAAAGATCCTTGAGTTTCTCTGATTGCATGCATTATACTTTATATGGCCAATGTATTCTTGTATAATAAAACATGATTTGTATGGTACAATATTTTTCCTAGATATATATTGACTAGATATACCCCATCCAATAGAATATATTTTATAAAAAAAATGTGGCCTAGATATACATTGACTAGATTACAACCATCTAATTTAGCCCCATGTTTCGTCTTGTCTAATTACTCACACATTTCCACCCACATCTTTATATTTTTAGAAGTAGTCTTTTATGTACTATGTAGATATTAAATTTGATCGGAACAACTACCCTTTATGTGTTACTTTGGGTAGGGTTGTTCTTCAAAATTACTTTTTATGTCTCATTCATACTATAATATTTCTTCAACTCTAGCACATTTAATGAGCACACAATGTGGAAGTTATAGTAGGGAAATGTTTCAAAATTACATCAATCATATTGGGCTCCTACACTCCAAATTAAGATCTAGGGTTGTTGTTGTATCAAGTTTGTTGAGTAATGCAACAACAATAATAGAATTATACTATTATGTTGGCCCAATGAATACTAATAATTGCAAACCCTACCCAACAACATTATTTTTGTAGCAATATTTAATTTACTAGATATAATTGTGTGAGGTGATTGAAAATATTTTTGATAGACATTGTGATCTCATGCATTTTTCAACTACAACAATATCAATTAATATTGATTCTCAAGGATAGTAAAATACTAGTGTGTAGGTTTAGAGTGTATTGTTAGTGTGTAGTTTGTAAAAAAAGTTGATATTTCAAATAGGATATACTTTTTTTTCTTCTTTAAATTAATTTCTTAGGCTATACAATCTTATCAAATTGTTCATAAAATTTAAATCAAATATCATTTTCAATGTGTTGGTTTCCAAAATAGGACTACATTGTTAATTATAGGTATTATAAAGTTATAGTTATTACATGGTGCAGGAGCACCAAGCATATGAATTTTTCATTAGGAGGTCAATATGATAAGTGTAGGTGTTTAGGGTATTTTTACATTCAATAAGGTTTATTGAGACCTTTTCCATATAAGTTGGGTTAGTCTTGAGTCATTTGTGTCAAAATGATACAAGTTGCAAAAATGTAAAAAGTTGTCATAGCAAGAAATTGCAAAAATGCAAATTTTCAAGAAGGTGAAGGGTCATAGGAGTTCAAAAGGAAGTTATAGAAATTTGGGTGGTTAAGTTTTAATGTAATAAGTATATAAAGCCTCTAAAAGGCTTGAGAAAGAGTTGATGAAAATTGTATTGAAGTTTCCATATCAATAACAATTTGTATTTTTGTATTTTGTCTATATTTCTGCACTTTTCAGGAGTTATATTATCTCGTACAGTTTTTAATTGCTTTGAATTTCATTGTTTTCTATAGGGACATGAATTAGCTTCCATTTAATTAATTCTTGAGAGTCTGACATTGAGATTTGAGAGAGATTTCATCAATTTTTTGAGTCTGCCTATAGAAGGCTAGTGAAGGGTTTGTTTGGGGTTTAAATAATGTTCTAAGTCATTCCACCTACTGTCAAGGCCTATAACTCAGTGGAATGACTTCTCCCATGGTAGGCTAGGTGGTTTCATGGTTTAGAGGGCAGAGAAGAAAATTTGTTGGAATTTGGGTGATTCCCTAGGGTAATTTTGCATGTTTTTCAAATGAAAATGGGGTACTGAAGGAGGGTTTTTGCAATATAATGTTGGAACTATCCATGTGATGGTTGATTGAGTAGGTTATTTGTGAACTATTGGAGGCATTGATGGGGTTAGATAAGCTCAAGAGATAATAATTTCAATAAAACCTTGTCAATTGTATGAAAAATGAGGGTTTTAAGGTTTGGTAACTTAGAGGTCATGACTCCAATGAACGATGGTGGAATTTGAGGTTGTTCAATTAAGGTCTGTTCATTGATATTTGGGGATAATTAGATGTTTTGATGGTACTTCCTTTTGAAAAGTGGGTTATTTAGTGGTCTAAAAACAAATTTGGAAGGTTACAAGGAACTAGGTGTGAGTTTGTGATAAGTTGAGTGGATAGAGTTGAAGGGGTTGGTTTCTTGTTTGGAACTGATAATTTTGAGTTAGTTTTGGTCATCACCACCTTGCTTGACATCAAGTGGTATCATAGCATAGTTATCAGATCCTTTGAAGGTGATTGGTTGAAGTTTGCATAGAAGGTTGGTAGTTGTAAAGACAAGAATCCTCTAAAGAATGTTGGTCCTACTATAGAGTTGCAGGAGTTAAAAGAGAAACATTCCAAGTTATTGGAGTCTCATAATGTTGTGTTATCAAGGCTTGCAGCCCTGGAAACAAGCAAGAGACGTGATGAGAATGATGAAAGTGACTCCAAGGAAGAAGATGAAGAGTATGAAGATGTAGATGAAGAATTAGACCCTGAAGATCAAGGGATGGAAAAATTTCTTAAGGTAGTCAAAGGAGATTCACATAAGGTAAAAGTTTATGTTCCTATGTATGGAGGAAATCTAAATGAGGAAGACTTACTTGATTGGATTGCAACCATGGACAACCACTTTGAAAGTGCAGATGTTTCTGATGAGTAGAAGGTGAAGATATCAGAGAAAAAAATCAAAGGTCATGCACTTATATGGTGGGACTACGAGGAAGCTAAAAGGAGAAATCAAGGTAAGTCAAGGATAGCTTCTTGGGACAAGATGGCTGGTAAAATTAAAGGTAATTTTCTTCCTAAAGACTATGAAGTTTAATTGTATAAGAATTACAAGGTTTGACGTAAAAGGATTTAGATGTTAATACCTATACTGATGAATTATATAAGCTAAGTATAAGGTTAGGAAGAACTGAAGATGAAATTGAAAAGCTGGATAGGTATCTAGGTGGCCTTAGATTCAATATACAGGATGAATTGGTTGTTGCTAACCAAAGGATTGTTGAAGAGTGTTTCCAATTGGCTATTAGGGTGGAAGAAAAGATAAAAAGAAGACAAGAGAAAACAATTATAGGAAGAGACAATAATCAAAGAGGTAGAGGAACCTTTCACACTTCAAAGCAACCAAATGAAGAACAAGAAGGTGAAGGAAAAGGTAAAGAGAAAAGTTCTGATTTTAGAGGTGGATTTAGAGGTGCTAGAGGAACATTTGGTGGAGGAAGGAATTCAAACATGTTTTCAGGAATATGCTACGATTCCAATGAATTTGGGCATCCATCATGTACAAGTGCCTTGAAAAGTTTGGTGCCACTTCAATTGGGAGTGAAAAAAGAAGTGATAAGAGGGTGCAATTGGTTTAAGAAGAAAGTGATGGTGAAAGCTCTCCTAGCTATCTTGTTGCCCTAGAGGTAGGGGAACCATTGATGCTGAGAAATAAATTCTTGAAGGCAACCATAGAGAAGGAACCAATGCAAAGGAGTTTATTCAAAACTACATGTAAGTGTAAGAACAAGGTATGCAAAGTTGTCATAGATTTAGGTTCTACTGAGAATATGGTATCAAGTGAGATGGTTAGTAAACAGAATTTGCAACAGATTCCTCATGAAATGCCATATGAGGTGTCCTAGTTGAATGTTGAGAAATTACTTTTGGTTAATGAACAAGTTTTTGTTGATTTTCAAATTGGTGGCTACAAAGACAAGGTACTTTGTGACATTCTACCCATGGATTGTTTCCACTTACTTCTTAGTAGGCCTTGACAGTTTGATAGGCATGCATTATATGATGGGAGATCAAATACATACACCATAGAGAAGGATGGGCATACATTTACATTGAATCCATTGGTGGAAGAGGATAAAGGCAAGGGTAAAGAGGCTAAGGTAATCATGTTTGGGAAGAAGGAATTTGTAAAGATTGAGAAAGAAAACAAGAATGTTGTGGCATTAGCTGTGAAGATTCATTTAGAATTAAAGGATGAGCTAACAGTGAATTGGTATGCTAATGTCTTGATGAGAACAATGGTGTGTCCATTGGTTGGGAGTAAGGTTATAGGGCGGGTAGGATTTGTAGGTACAATGGGTTATAGGTAGGACAGTACAATGGTACATGAGGCTGATAAGACAAAGGGTCTATTGGCAATGATAAGAGGACAAAGTGGACAGGGAATTAAGGGAAGATACAAGCATGAAGCTGATATAAAGGGGAATTCAGTTAAAGGAACATTTGGTAAGTGTTTATTTGTATATATAAAGGAAGGAATATTAACAGGTTTTGATCAAGGGACAAGTAGAAGACAACCATCATGTCTGATTGCAAAGATGGAGTCATATCCAAGTGCAAACAAGATCAAGGATGTAGGGCATGAGACAAGATTTCATTGTCTGAACCAATTTGGAGGATATTTCTAGAGTAGATAGTATTTGGAAAAGAAGGAGGAACTGAGACAAAGTAGTACTTATGTGACATGAGTAATTTTTTAGGGGGGTTATATGGTGTAGGGGCACCAAGCATATGGATTTTTCATTAGTAGGTAAATATGATAAGTGTAGGTTTTTAGGGTATTTTTACATTCTCTAATGTCTATTGAGACCATTTCCATATAATTTGGGTCAGTCTTGAGTCATTAATGTCAAAATGATAAAATTTGCAAAAATGTAAAAAGTTGTCATAGCAAGAAATTGCAAAAATGCAACTTTTCAAGAAGGTGAAGGGTCATAGGAGTTCAAAAGGTAGTTATAGAAATTTGGGTGGTTAATTTTGAATGTAATAAGTATATAAATCCCCAAAAATACTTGGGAAAGAGTTGATGAAGATTGTATTGAAGTTTCCATATCAATAACAACGTGTATTTCTACATTTTCTCTGTATTTCTACACTTTTCAGGAGTTGTATCATTCCATACATTTTTTAAGTGCCTTTAATTTCATTTTTTTCTATAGGGACATGAATTAACTTCCATTTACTTCAGGTTTGAGAGCCTGACATTGAGATTTGAGAGAGATTTCATCAATTTTCTAAGTCTGCTTGTAGAAGGCTAGTGAAGGGTTTGTTTGGGGTTTAAATAATGTTCTAAGTCATTCCACCTACTATCAAGGCTTGTAACCTAGTGGAATGAATTATACCATGGTAGGATATGTGTTCTCATGGTTTAGAGGGCAGAGAAGGAAAGTTTTTCGAATTTGGGTGATGCCCTAGGGTAAGTTTGCATATTTTTCAAATGAAAATGGAGTACTAAAGTAGGGTTTTTCCAATATAATGTTGGAAATGTCCATGTGATGGTTGATTGACTTTGTACGAGTTAGTTGTTAACTGTTGGAGGAATTGGTGGGGTTAGATAAGCCCGGGAGATAAGACTTTCAATAATCCCTTTCCAATTGTATGAAAAGGGAGGGTTTTAAGGTTTGGTAACTTAGAGGTCATGGCTCCAATAAAAGATGGTGGATTTTGAGGTTTTGTAACCCAATTAAGGTGTGTTCATTGAAATTTTGGAATAATTAGATATTTTGAGGGTACTGCCTTTGGAAAACTGGGCTATTTACTGTTCTAAAACCAGGGTTAGTCAATTGATTCTCCATATTGTTCTAAAGAATATACCTCATGAAGCCTTTTGGTATGTTGTGTTAGGCCATAAATTGAATCTTAGATTGTGTTTAGTTAGGCTATCTATGGAATTCTCTAAATGATATCTCCAAAAAGAATATTTGGAAGGCAACAAGCAACTAGGTGTGAGTTTGTGATAAGTTGAGTGGATAGAGTTGAAGGGGTTGGTTTCTTGTTTGGACCTGATCATTTTGAGTTAGTTTTGGTCATCACCACCTTGCTTGACATCATTACGTAATTTTATTTGAAATGAATGGACATGCTTCAAATATTTTTTATTTAGTAATATTATATATATAATAATTAGTTTATGTTGCTTCTAAATTTCTAAATTTTTTTTAGCTAAGTCACATTGAGATAACTTGACTCTAACTTGTAGCATTATAATGTGTTTTCCTTTCACTCCTCCACAGTCATGCTCTTCGTTTGAATTCATCACCTTTCTCCTCCAATAATTAAATCTATAATTTAAATTTTTCTTAAATAAATTATCTCGAGCTCTACTAGCATAAGATGAAATACTTGATTGAAATGAACTCTTGGCCGAAATAACACCTAAATGCATTTTCAACATGTATTATTTATTTTGATTGTAAGTTTTAAGGAAAGGGGAGGTGGAAATTGTTCAAAATTGGTTGATACTAATACCTCATTATTAACAAGTATCCATAGATATCAAAAACATTTTTTTTTTTATAATTTGATTGCTAGCCAACATTCAATGTGTGCAATTGCCAAATTTATGCATTATTTACAACACTAATTTTTTCCACTCATTTGTTCTATTTATTTTCTCTCAAAATTACCTAAAATGGGTTAAATTTCATATCAAACATCATGTATTGAATGATATGGTTTACATTCATTGCAGGCTCTAATTAAATGAATTGCAAGTTATCTAAAATGAATCTACACTATACATGTAAAGAGACTGTGTTGTGGTCCTATGGATATGTTAAGAATATTTTTGGATGATGAGGAAAGCTTATCATTACGGTGGGAAAGCAATTTTATTAAATATAATAAATATAAGGTGTTAGGTCATAAAACTATAGGTACAAAATATTATAGATTTTCTTTATCTGCAAGGCTAGGGTTTTGTTATCATGAAGGTAAAGGAAGACTCAACATAAAATTCAAAAAAATAAATGATAACTATGGAAGTGGGTAATATCTCCTACTCTTTGGGATCAAATTAAACCTAGGAGGGTCTTTCTAGACATATGGCTTAATAAGCATTCAAATAATACAAAATGAACATCTAATATAACCTATAATAACTATACCCAAATACAAACCTAATCCATATAACTGTCACTAGGTGAAACTTGACTAGCTAAAATAAACTTCTTAAAAACTAATAAAAATTCTACACATTCTTATAAAATAAGGATAATATTACAATTGCTTGAGATAATTTCATTTATATCTTCTAAGATAATGGTAAAGTACATGAACATGTTGGAAATGATTCACATAGAATGTAACATTTTTTTTATTTAAAGCTTATCCCTAGTTTGCAATACTAAATCATAAATAGTAAGCATTACTTTACTTCTACATTTTATACTATTGTGACATAGATTTTGGGAACCCTATATGCTTGCTCTTGCACTTCAAGGGTTTTTCACCTAAAAGGAGAGAGATATAGGTCCAAAATGTTTATGTAACACTCAAATTAGGATGTATGCTATATGATATGATGTAGATGAATTTAAATAAATGCAATTGATTATTCTAAATGATTGAAAATGAATGCAAAAATGTAATTAAGGCTATGTTTGAAAACACATTGTGTAATGCAATAATGAACTAGAAATGAATGCAAAACTTAACATAAATGAATGAAACTTAAACTATGCAACTGGAATATTGATGCAAACTTGAAATTTCTTTTGAATTTTTTTTTATGCTAAAATTTAGGCCTTGTGTGACTCATTCGCCATTCTGGACGAATTAGTCCCAGTTCTGCCAAATTGTACCAGACCTCGTTTTTGGCAAAAGGGTACTAAAAATGTAAAAATCCAAAAATTAACCTTGGGATAGAACTCATTCACCACATATGGAAAATGAGTCCACTTTTGAATTTTTGAATTTTCAAAAGTGGATTCTGACGCTTCTGATTTTCACTTTGATGCCCTACAGGTGTTCGCTTCTGAAACTCTGATTTACGGATTTGAAAATGGATTTTTATTGATATTTTGGCTTGATGAATGAGAAGATTTGAATGAATTTTAAATTAAATCTTCAATGATTCCTAAGCTTCCAAGAGTCCTAAATCTGCATATAAACAAGACAAGAAGAGGAAATGTTAAATGTTAGGGCATGGGGGTTTGCCTTAGTCAAACCCTGTTTGGGTAATTAAACCAAAGTGATGAAATAAAGTAATGAGAAATAAAAAAATGGAGATATTTACGTTGTCATGATGATTTTATCTTGAAATTCTACAACATATCATGAAGATTCAACCCTTAAATGTCCTTTGAAGCTCAATTAAAGACATGCAATGAGAAAGCCATAGTTTTCTTAACTTGTGATAAAAGATAGATGAATAATGGATGCTTGGATTGATAAGAGGGATGGCTAGATGAGAGATAAGATGAGATAAGATATGTGGGAGATGTGGAATATGTAAAAATGAGGGTAAAAATACTTATCTATAGTCAATTGTGCCAAGTAATACCCAATTATACTACATCACAGGTCGACATGAAGTGAAAATAAACTTTAAATTTCACTTTTTCCCGCCCAAGAGTCAAAGTGGGGGCTAGATAGGACTCATTCACCAATTATGGCTAATGGTTCCCACCTTGATGGGACTCATTCGCCAAGCATGGTGAATGGGTCCCACAAGGGCCATTTTGACACCTATGAAGCTAAGGAGATAGGAAATAAGGTTTAAAATGCTATCTTGTTAGGTGTTTGATCATTAAAAGCCTCAATATGCACAATATGGGTCAATTAGGGTCTATCATTGATGATGTAAATGTTTAATAGGGCTTGGGACACATAAATCAATGTGAAAGTGTAATTAAATTCACTTGACAACACTAAAATTAGGTCCACATAGCCTAGAAATGCACAAGAAACAATGTGAATGTGTAAGACACATTGCAACACTATTTTATCATTAATTTTTCATTAATAACCTTTTATATTGATGCAATAAAGTTATTATAATGTTGAATTAGGGAGAAATAGGTCTATTAAGTCTAGAAAAGCATGAAAGTCCTTTACAAGACTTTACAACACCTTTACAACACATCATTAAAAGCATGTTGTTTGATTTTCAAGGGTCCTAGACCTAGTTTGGACACATAAAATTCCTCACAACACTATATTAGGGCCCCATTAAGTCCAATTATCATGAATTAATCCCATGTCAAGCAAAGGGTACAATTTTTGATGACACAACTATTAATACTTTTTTTGATGATTTGAAATGTATGTGGGAATTACAAGTCTTTAAGATTGGTGCCTTATTTATTAATAGAGTCATATATATTCATTATCTAATAATAAACAAGAAGCTACACCAAAGGTATGATATAATAAAAATACATATGTACTTAATGGTCTTTCATAAAACTCATAAACATTTATATGTAACATAAAGAAGAACAATACAAAAACTAACTCATTGATTTATAGTGCTACATAACTTATCTAATATGTGTTACAATCACACTAAATATGGTAAAGTAATATTTTAAGTCAACAAGAAAATTTCATACTCTATAACTCAAAACCTTCCAAACTGTCTACAACTAGTCAAGTAGAAATATGGTTACAAACATGTATGCTTTTGTAGCTACCTTCCTATAATTTTTGAGTGACAAATATAATGGTAGAAATACTAAAACATATGAAAACCATAGGATTCTCCACACATGTGTTTGTAGAATACTCAAAATGAGCAACTCTTTGAATTAGTGAAAAACTTTCATATATCAATCAACCACCTGGGAAGTCAAGCAACAAAGGAGAAAATGTGTCAATATAACACTATATTATCATGTTCTTCATTTTTATATACAAAAAAATCTCTTTAGGACCTACAAAGATCTCGTAAAAGTGAGAAAATAACTCTTTGTAGATTTGTGTAATGTCCCTACCAAGAGTTTTTACACACTTTACAATTTTTTTGATTTATCTTGCAATCTTTTTTATCAAATTTTTTGAAAAACATTGAATCCTTAAATATTTTTGAGTCTTATTGTTTAAATTTTTTTTTTACTAATGTTTAGTTGCATAAGATTTTTCACAAAAAATTTACATTAAAAAAATACATAGGCATTTTGTCAAAAAATTGGTAATGACTAGTAATTACATTAACTTCAAAAAATATATAAATTTATAATTTGATGAGTACATAGTAAAGTTATTTCATACCGATGAACTTCTTATAGACACTCAACCATACACTATAAAATTCATAAAATTTCTCTTAGACCTACCCAAAATTGCCATATGCCCTTGTTGAAATATTGATACTGAAGTGTAGTATAAGATGAGTATACACTCTAAGCATTAGAGTTGAATTAAAGACTAAATAGTTCCAAATAACTAATAGTGACTAAAATTATTCAAGAACATAAGGCAACATTTTTTAATATCACTACAACAAGATATATTTACATTTTCCTATATATAATTTAAGACCTATATAATTTCTTCTTAATGGAACTATAGTCACTTTTAGAACTACTATTATGACCTCTCAAGTTTAAAATAATAATTAATCTATTTAAGAATACTCTAAAATCTTGACCAAATAATTGTTGTAGCTAAATAATTCTAAAATAACTGAGAAGAGGTGGTGTGATTGTGTATTAACAGATTATAGTATTAAAATGAACACTAAACTTCAAAAATCCAAGTGATTTCATCTCAATCTCACATGCCCCTTTATATGAATTTGTACAACAACTTAAAACTTGAATATGCATCCTTTACTTTCTATGACAATATCCCTATTTTGTACTACTAATTTGTCTCCTTTTTACCTTTTTGTCTTTTTAAATGGCCCACAACTTTCCAAAGGTTGTGATTCCTTTGAAGGAAGCAACAACTATAAATAATTTCTAGGTAAAATATTATGTTCAACATACAACTCCTTCACTAATATGAAAATAATAATATTGGGAAAAAATGATTTACTTGATAAAATATTAACCTTCAGTTTGGAAACCAAAAGTTTAAATCTAGAAATGATATCTCAAAACCCAAAACATTTTAGAAGATTCAAATGACACAAATGTTCAACATAATGGCGAACTTTGTATGAATCCACTTGATTAGCTAGGTGCATTTTCATCAATGAAACTAATGGCCAAAAGGATTTTCATCCTTTGGATAAAGAATGAACTTGGTTCAATCTCTCAAATAATCAAGGATTTGATAAAATATTCAAAATTCCCTTCCTCTCCTCAGAATCCCTTTTTATAAGCACTTTTTGGAAGAAAAAAGTATTATTATTTGTGTGCTCTTATTTTTTCCCCAAAACTTCACTTTAGGCTCCTTTTAAATAATTAAATATAAGTTGTATTTCAATTTTTACTTTTTTTCCAACTTACAATTTAACTAGTTGATTATTTAATTATTTTTTACACATCCATCCAAAGTCACATAAAATATTAAAATGAACCAAAAACTAATAGTGACTATGCCAAAATATTCTTAAGCTATCAAGATATATAAAAGTTTATGAAAATTACAACTTTCCAAAAATAGAAAACTTCAACAAGAAGTGTGGAGAGCCCCTATAATGTTGAAACTATATCCAAAAATGCCATTGGACTCATTAAGATTTCTTGAACTGATTGTTGCTATCAAAATTATATTTTGATAAAGTTGGAATTCTCTAAGGATGTTAGAACTTTACAACAATGTTGGAATGAATTGAGAAGGGAAATTACAACCCCTATTTCTAAAATTGGCTATCCTCAAGCAATGCCAACTCAATCAATGATTGATCTCGTATAAAGCTAAATGTGATTCTAGGGTCCCAAATCAATTTAAAATTCTTGTGTGTCCTATTTAATGTAAAATATTGCATGATACCATCAAATAGAACCTCCTTCAAAATTTTTCTAAATGTAGCAATCTTTAATAATTATTCTACAATTTCCTCAATTTTTTTCTTTTCTCTACCATTTTTTCATTGCACCATTCTGATAAAAACTAAAAAATTATTCAAATAATTTCTACATGCATTTCTACAGTTCCTAAATGATGGCAATTTTCATATGGATATGTGTTTTTCTGATTTTCTCCCAAATTAGAATTTTGTTGACTAAAATATTTGTTCTCTTACACTAATTTTTTACCATTATTATACAATGATTCCATGACCTAAAAGAGATTGTGATTGTTTGTTCTTAAGTTAGAAATTAATAACTTATAATATGATTTTATCAACATTAACACCCTTAAAGTGAAACAATAGATGCAAAAATGGAATCTCCTTACACTAACAAAAAATATGATCATTCTAATGGCTAAAAATACTTTTATTAAGGATAAAATTCCATTCCCAAAGTGGTCAATTAAAAAATTCTCCATCCATTATTCTTTTTCAATCCACTTGTACATATGCAAATAAAACCATGTGATGTTTGATTGGAATAATAACAACTACACCAATTCTAAATATTTGACCCATAATATTCCATGGTACATGTTCCTTTTGTCACCACTGATCTCCAATATACTTGATTGATGAAATATTGTACATATACACTCAACAATGAAGTAGCCCCACCACGCTTATTTCATGCTAAGTTGTAGTATTCATGTGAGCCTCATCTCAAGATATTCTGATTGTGCATGATATTTCTTTACTTGGAAGAATACTTAACATACATCTAGTCTTTGACTCAAGATGATTTCCATAACTTTGTGATGATCCTAAAAATACAAATCCTATCACCTTGTCATCTCAATCTAATGTAGAAAATATGCCATCATGAGAAAATTGCTCCTCTAGCTCCATAAGAATGTCCTCCTGATGTTCTTACCAAATTCTATCAGCATGTTGAGAATCTATGCTACTAGAAATACCAAAGTCATTGTGCATTCTTCCATCCTCCATGAATTCTCCTTCATGTTCCCAAGGGTAACAAGACTCCAAATTATTATTCTTTTAGAGCTCATCAATTCCTTTTATTATTTTCTTGAACTCCATAATTCTAGTGTTAGCTTCTTTCTCCTTGATCATTATTACTATAGATGGTTGATATTCATTTTTTATAGAGTGAGAAGTGAGCTAAACTTAGCTCTAGGATGAGTTCATCAAACTATTTCTCCTTTTATTTGAATGTGCAGTAAGGGTCTCTTTCTGAAACTTGATGGCATGATCAATTCCACTGATTAGAAAATATTCAAATTCATTATTTCTACTACACTCTTGATTGTCTATAAATCAATAGTAGTGATAATTTTCTCAATCTTCCCTCACGGCATATTTTTCCTTAATTCATCAATGAATCTTTTTGTATTATCCAATCTTGATAAGGTTTATAGTACTTCATTCTCCTTTGTCATTGACATATATTTCTTTTATCTTCTTTATGAATGCCAAGATCACGTAAGGATAATTAACTATTATCAATAAGCATACAAAAATGAGCATTTTACTTAGACCTGCTAATGGTGTCATCATGGGAGCCATATGTCTCATGTGCCTCACTTTCAATTTTCTTAGGATTAGTTTAAAGTAATGTTCAAAGTTGTAAATAGACCTACTTGTGAGCTAAGGTAGTTCTATTTTTTATTCTTTCGGATTTCCAATTCAAATAGGGATCCTCTTTACATCCTTTTTTCCATCCTTCCACTTAGCCTCTATAGTTTGTAGTCACCACTAACACTACTGAGCTTTTGATCCATGGTTTCTAGTTGCAAGTATTAGTATAACTCTTTTCCACCCCTATTTAGTGGTATCACCATCACTATGATGCTACATCCAAGCCATGACTAGCCTTCATATGCCTCTTTATTACTACTAGCTTATTTTGATTCTCTACTAAGGAATCTTCTATGCATCTAACAATAAATACCATTTGTGGACTCTAAACCATACATGCACCACCTTTGCAAGTAGCTTGACCACTAGCAAAGGTAGTTTTCTATTGATGCCCAAAACACAAGGTGATAACCTTCACAATAAATGTCATGGTTAAGGTTAGAATTCTAGTTAATTATTTAGGTTCATAATAAATGCTAGCATTTTATGTTTGTAAACCCAATATTTTATGCTACTATTGAAGAGTTTAGATAATATTGAAGGGAAAAAAGGGAAGAAAAAAGCAATACAAACACAATACCTTAACCTAGAATATTTTCTTCTCTTCTTGATGAGGAGAAATGGAGTGCAACCTTCTTCCATTTAATTTTATCTTTGATGTTGATTTGTGGATTGTTCAATTCTCTAATATAACCTTGATATGATTAATAGTGATAGAATGATATGCTTGATAAACTGTATATGATCAAAATGATAGTATATAACTATGGTAGCTTGATAAGTTCATGCATGATCCCAAGATGATTCATTAGCTAGAAATGAACAATGAGAGCCTCTAGATATAGAGTCTTGAAGATCCAAAATCAATGGCTAGGAATGATTGGTGATGGATGGCTAAGATTAGAGGATTAGGGTTTGGATCCAAGATGCAGTCATGTGACAAGTGACTTATGAAGGGTAGAATCTAGGTTTATGATTTTAAGATAAGGAAAAAATCCTTATGGAAATGACTAGGATTAAGAGGTTAAATGAGATGAGTGGATAAGATGAAAATTTAATTTAACTTTTGGATCTAGGTGTATAGGTTCAATGAATCTAGATTGTAAGGAGTTAGTTAGACATGTGAAAGGGACATTTGTCACATGAGGAATATTTTTTATTATGATCCATGTGAAAAAGATGAAGGGATAGGATTAGATGGACAAGGATAAAGGACAAAGGGTAATTAATTAAATAAACAAAAAAAATATTTAATTAAGGGGATAATGTGAAGGGATAATAATTAAATAAAGAAAAAGTATTTATTTAATTAAAGGATTAGGATAGAGATGGGAAAGGATGAGAATAATTAAATAAATAATAAATATCTATTTAATTAATGGGTAAAGATAAGATAAAATTAAGTATGGTTGGCTAAGGCCAGATTTAAGGTGTTTACAACTATAACCATCCAATTTTTTTGTTCATCATAAAAATAAATCCATGAATATTATGTGTTGAAACAATCATGAAATTAGTTGGACCATTAAAATTCTACTCCCTCTCCATCAAAATTTTCATCTTGGAACTCCAACTTTTGAGGCCTCATTCTAGGCTATACAAAAGCATTTTTCCATGCATTTTTTAAAAATTTAGAGGAATTTCTTCATGATCTAAATTGTGGTGTGATCCATTTACAAATTTGGTGTATGGATTTCTCATATTTCACCCTACTTAGTTCCCATTTTTGAAACATTAAAGGGCTTGTTTAGGCACATACAAACTCCTTTTTTAGTCTATTTTTTTTAGCACTATATAGCGATGTTTTTATTTTTATAGTATCTTAAAATTATATTTTCAACATACATTTTTTTTAATTTTATAATATTTTTACATAAAGTACATCTTACGGAAATCACAAATACACTAAATATATAGTGCAACATCACTATAATTCCTTGGGGGCTTCACTAATTCGATCAGTGAGGTAATGTGGTGCTTGTACTTTTGTATTTGTTGATTTTGAGATCATGTATTTAACACTAAATCCCCTCCATTTTATTATTCTTCATAATTTTCTTAATAAATTAAAAATCAAACATGGTTATTGTGGGAAGAATTTTTTTTAAGAAGATTATATTCAAAGACACATTGATGAAATAAAACAACTTCTTCTAGATCATGATATTGATTTAATTTATCTTTTTTATTTAGCCCCTACATAATCATCGTATGGTCTCACTCAAACATCTTGTGAGATAACAATATTATTTTGGGATGAGAATATAGAATGATGACCTACATTGAGATATTATATCCACCATCATAAACCATTGTTACAACCAAATTTAATGTTAATTTATCCATGGATTCTAGTGATTATTGATAGTACGATATGAAACTTTTAGAACACCATATTGGGATACATTTATAAAATAAATATTATTTTTATTTATAGAGTCTCACATTGTAGATTTGGAAGACAATTGAGAAAATTTGTCTTCCATTTGATGACAAATGTGATGGAAATGTATCACCATCTTCTTCTTTAGATATATTTTTTCTTCATCCTCCTCTTCTTTAGTCATTATTTGATATTTTTTGGATACCTTTGAGCATTATTCAAACACATTATCTTAGGCTCCATCATTGTCTTTGGATCATATGAAAAACTTAGAGATTTTCATCCTTCTTCCTACATATTCCTATCCAAAATGGGAAGATATATTGCACATGTATCTATGGTTCTCTTTCTTCCCGAGGGGAGAAATTTTGTTCAACAATCATGAATCATATTCAACATATAGGATTAAGCAACAAGTAAAACTATGAGAGGGATTTTGAGAGGAGGTTGTATATTTTATCTTTCAATCTTAGTTTTGGTAGGGAGTATTTCCTTGCGTAAGGTTCTTTCCTTCTCACCTTTTTTGGAGGCCACATAACCTTCTCTCTTTTCTCTCCTACATTATGGGAAACACTTATTGTAATTTGTGTTAAAAATTAGTCCTTGAGGGGTCATAATAAGTCATTTTTCCTTATTTTTCACTTTTTACATTTCTTGATGCATCTTTTTTTCTTTTGGAGGGCAGTTTTTTTCCATTGATTTTTCTCCTTCATTTATGAAAAAACTATACACATAGGTACCTAACATGTCCCAATAACAAAGAGCTATAATCGTTGCATTTATTTCTTCCTAAGTTATACTTAAGGGTGGTGCTAGAGTAAATACTGACATTATCAAACTAGGTAGCTTTTAGCCTACTTAGGAGAGTCCTATTCACACATATTTAGTCTCCACTTAGGGTCTTTTTACTTTTTTTCTTACTTCATATGGCTAAGACACATTTTTATATTTTGAGATACCTATCTCATGTGCACATGACACATATTTACACTTGTCCTATGCACATGCAGGGAAGTTAAAGTCCTAAACCATCTTCTCATCTTGATCCTTGCCTTTATATGCAAGGGGTTCAATGCATATTTTTTATTCATTTGTTGTGATAGTTATCATTGCTTATTGTGGACATATTCACTTGTAGAAACTATCTTGAATTTTATCTTAGATCTTGACTACTTAAATAGGAATATCAAGAAACTATATTTTTGTATATAAAGAACAATCACACAATTATTAAATTTGACAAATAAACACAAGAGAATCACACATATCTAATAATTTTAACTCAAAAAATATATGGATATTACAATCATCTAGGGAAATCAATTAATCACATGATTATATCTTTCATGGAATAAACTAAAAGAAATGACCATCAAATTACTTTAACAAATAATTACTCACATGCCCATAAATAGATATACATTGAGCTTAAAAATTTATGTTTACAAGAGAAATGTAATTTTCTTATTTATTTGATTTAAATACACATGTAGAGAGAAATCTACATCAAATGCCTCACACAAGAGAAATCCATTTTTGGTTGTCACCACTCTCTTGTAACCCTTTCTACTACAAAAATCATAAAAAGATTCTCACCTTGAGGCATCATATGTACATAAGAGACCTAATAGTTGAGCAACCTATGTTTGCACCTCTCAAAATCATATATGAGAATTTTGAATCATTTGTAATTTTACAACTTACTTAGCAAGTCCCTTTCTTACAACCAAGGTTTTAGGTCATCAAATATGATGCTAAATCAATATATTTTTTGTTGAGGTGTCTAAGAGAACTCCAAAAAAAAAAGAGCAATAGTTGGACATTAAACTATAGTAAAAAATGGCATTACATGTAATTTATTGTTTTTAGGTCTAAATAATAAATTTCATTCAATTATAAATATTTATGATCACACTAGCAACTTTTAAGTCACAAATAATAACATTATACTATTAAAAATATTATACATTCAATTTATAAATACTATCACATCAACTAATACATCCTCTCTGCTATATAGTCCACTTCATAAAACAATAAAAATATAGTAAGAAATGACATCACATGATTTTTTATTTTTAGATGTAAAGAAAAAATTTCATTTAATTATAAATTATTCATAATCACACTAAAGTCATACATAATAATATTATACTATTAAAAAATTTATACATTAAATTTATAAATACTATCACATCTACTAAAGCATACTCAACTAATATATCAACTGATACATCCTCTCCCCTATATAGTCCACTTCATAAAATAATAAAAATATTTTTGTTATAATTTAATCTGCCAGCCCGCCTAAAAATCTATGCTCCCCACATCAAAATCTATTTCAAATGGGTTTGGTAACTTCAAGTCAACTCATACGGCTAACAAATATCTTTTGAAATGGGAGGTCCTCCTTGATGTGACACGTGGTAATACTCCCTTTGAATGCCCATTCATCCACATGCCCCTTCTTCATTTCTTATGTGCACAATTTTTTATGATATTTAATAACTTCCACCCCTTCTTCATAAACGCCTAGTTATCTTTTTATTAAGTGTTTTTCTTTTGCCTCACATCTTTTCAAAGGTATCCTTGTTTCATTATCCCCCATGCCTTCAAATGATTTTTATTTTCTAGGTGCCTATATGACATGTGCGTCGCATTTTCTTTTTTAATTTTATTTTTAAAATGCCCATTTTGCTTTAAATACAATGGTCTCATTTCGGAATAATGACTTGTCTTTCAAAATTAGGACTTATGTTATATTTATTATTTTGTTAATAAGTTAAGATTTAGGAATTTGTGTGACCATGATTTTGTTTTCACTATTAAAGATGTGAAATCATATAAAATATTATATTGTTAGGATAAATTTTTAAAGTTGCATAATTTGCATTTTAGAGGTGAAAGTCAAATAGATTGTGAATTGAATGCTACAAGATCTTTCATATATATGAAATTTTAGGATGAAATTGACAATACTTCAAAAAAATTCTCTACTATTAATCAAACTTTTGATTGCTTTAGTAGTATGCACATCACTAAGGTCACCATCCTCCATGTGTAATGAAAACAAACATCAAGGACACACAAACACAAAAAGAATGCAAAAAATATCACAACAAAAAGTTCAATCCAATTTAACAAACTCAAAATATAAAATCACATTTTTCATCCATGATACATCTATTTGTATTAGGCTAAAGATGTTTGAATTTGAAACCTTAATTCATGGATGTGAAACCATACGTATGGGAAATACAAGCAATAACAATGTAGATAAAGCTAAGTGAAACAATTTGATAAGAATCTAGTACAAAGACATATATATATATAAATGTGGGTAAAAAATAATCATCTTAGATGGATTATCAAGAAGATTTAGATTTAAAATAAGATAAGACAAGAGGATACACATAGATATTAGATAGAAAATTGTGAGCACACATGTTAGAAAAGGAGCCCTAGTGTTCTAATGAAACATTCAATATATTGCAAGGTTGACAATAGTAAAGATATGGAGATTAACAATGGATAATGTTGAAGAGTTCAATGAGGGAAATTTGATTACTAAGTGGAAGAACATCAATATCAAGAGAGGGTGACTACACAGGGGTGTAGGGGTATTCATAAAAGGGGGAGTACAATTTTGGTAGTTATCAATGAATATAAATCAATGGTCTTGAATGAGTTGTCATTATAGATGACTCGATTAGATTGGGATTTGACTACTAAGAACCTAATCCTTCTAGTTTCTTCTTCTTACTGATCCTTCATGGTTATGAGTATTTGGATCTCTTGTCAAGACCTATTGTGTATCCACCAAAGTTAGAGGATAATGGCTCCTTTCTAGATATCTGGATGCAAGTTACTTCCAATCTTCAATCTCTTGGGTTTTTCTAGGATATAATGGTGAACCATAGATTTTTGGGGATAATACACTCTCTTACACTTCTAGGGTTTTTCACCTAAAAGGAGAAAGGTATCCCAAAAATCTAGGTTGTTCAATCAATACTAATGTAAATATGATTGAAATATATCTAAATAGAATGTCCTAGATGCAAAGAATTGATAAAAGAGATGAATTATTAATGCAAAACTAATGAAATGTTGAGGTGTTTAAAAACACAGTGTTGTATGCAAAAAGACCTATAAAGATGAATAGAAATGCAAATGAAAAAAACATAAAATTGTAAAAATGAATGTGTGCACTTGGAAAATTGTGGAGGATGGAATGAAGACTTAAAATTTTGTTGGTTTTGGAATTTTGACATATTGGACACTTACGCCATTCTGGATGACTTAGTCCCAGATTTGGAAAACTGTTCTGGTGCCCGTTTCAGCCAAATGGGCATCTGAATCTACAGAGATTTCTGACAAACATGTACAATGGGACTAAGTCACCATTAATGGAGACTTATTCCACTTTGGTTTTTTCTAAAATTCTAAAAGTGGAGTCGGAGCTCTCGGTTTGTACTTTCAGCTCCTTCAGGTGTCTGGTTTTGAAACTCTGATTTTTGACACTTTAAGTGACTTTTTGTGGATATTTTGACCTAGCCAACAAGGAAATGTCATCAACAACTTTGCAACTTATTCTTCAATGATCTCCAAGCCTTCAAGGCACCTAAATTTGCAAACACACAAAGAAAGAAAGATAAATGTTGAATGTTAGAGAATAGGGGTTTGCCTTGGTAAAACCCCGTTTAGGTAATTAAACCAAATGAATAAATAAGATGAAGCATGAACATGAAATAAAGGAATTAGAAACTTTCCATGATGATATATCTTGAAATTCTACAACAATGGATGAAGAATCTTCCCTTGAATTCCTTACAAAGGTACCTTGATGACTCAGAATGCTAAAACCCTAGCTTGCTTGACTTGAGAGAGATGATGAAAGATCAATGAAATGATTAGGGTTTAGAAGCTTGTTTATATAGGAAATCCACCTAAAATTACCATTAATTTGATCACCAAGGCTGACATGAAGGAAAAATAAAATTAAAACCTAATTTTTCCCACTCAAACCTCAAAAATAGCCCAAATGGGACTAAGTCACCAAGTTGGGCGACTTAGTCCCACCTAGATGGGACTGATTCGACCAGATGGGCGACTTAGTCCTACAAGGGATATTTTTCTAGTTTGATTGTCAGTGAATAGATAATTTCAATTTTTTATGTTGACTTAGTCCCGTAGGTGCTCTTTTGCCAGCTGGATTGTTGGGGAATGGAGAATTTTAGTTTTTATGTTGATTTAGTTAGGTATTTGATCAAAATAAGCCTTAGGGTGCACAATATGGGTCCATAAGGGCCTATTGATGATGATATAAAGGGAAATTAGGGCTATATACACAAAGTTCAATGTGAAAATGTGATTCAATACACTTTACAACATTAAAATGAGGTCCACATAGCCTAGAAAGGAAAAAAATCCAATGTGAACGTGTAAAACACATTACAACACTAGGTTAAAACTAGGTTTAATTTGAAAGCCTTCTAGATTAATGTGAGAATGCCATTAAATAGATTTTACAATATTAAACTAAGGGAAAAATAGGTCCATTAGACTTAAGTACTTAATAAAAGGTCTAGAAAAGTGTGAAAGTCTTTTACAATACTTTACAACACCTTTACAAGACATCGATAAATGCCTTTTATTCATTTTCCAGGGGTCCAATACCTAATGTGGATGTGTGAAACACCTCACAACACTAGATCAAGGCATCATTAAGTCCAATTTATAATTAATTATTCCCATATCAAGTGTGAAAATGTCAAGGGATACATTTTTTTATGCTAGATTTAGCCCCCACTTTAGTGAGAGGATGAACTTGTTTCAAAATCACACTAAAATAGGCATTCAAGAGGAAGGTCCAATCATACCAATGCGAATGGAAAAGGATGACAAAGATTAAGACATTGTTCAAACCCCTAGGATCCAAGATCCTAAGTCAAACCAACATGAGCACAAAAGGACACACAAAAGATGAATGATTTACTACAAAACAAGATACATGATCATGCAATGGAAAGAAATAAAAGGTAGAGAATTACAAATAAAAAGGTGGATCAAGCTTTGAACGTTTTTCCAACATGTTGGAAATCAAATCTAGGTTGTTTGTCCAAAAATGCATACTCACTCTAAGGTGACATAACTCTTGGCTGTCTGCTGGGTGAGAAGTCCTAAAAGGTGAGAACCATACACTCATGGCTGGTATGCACTCACACACACACAAGTGGCTATGGGGAAAGTCATGCCTCAGAATGGGCTTCCCATTCAAACCATACCAAAGTTATACCTCCTGATAAATTTGATAAGGGGCCACACAAAAATGATCTTTGAGCTCTATGAGGTAAGCAATACTTCGTATTCTTGAAACTCATAGACATTGTAAATGAAAAATAGTGTAAGGAATGTTCAAAGGGATTTTACTTAGTTCATTCAATGTATCATCTTGGAGAACATCATGCTTAATGTCTCCAAAAGAGGAAAAGTGAAAATGGTTTCATCTTGTTTCAAAGAGAGGACAAGTGCAAGGTCTCATCCTAGGCAACATTGTACCTAATATTTATGAGAGAGAAAATCGCAAGAAGAAGAAAATAACACAATGAAAAATGAGTGTCGATGTATACCCCCACTTTAAATTAGTTGCTAAAACCATTAAGTTGTGAGCAATTTCATTAAAGTAGAAAAAGTCATGAGAGCTTATTTGGAAATCCCTAGGCAAAGTCATATGTTTTTGATAAGCTACGCCAAGAAAAAGGTAGTATGTCACATGCAAGCTAACTTAATGCATGTCATCCACATCCCAAGCTTTCTCTTATATATTCATGAAAGGTTAATAGCTAGCCAAAAGAGACATCAAAAAGTGACATACGAGGATAAGGATACCTAACCCCTTGCCCCCACTTAGTGTAGGACAAGGATGAGCCAAAATGATTGATAAGATGCATGATAGAGTGAAAATTAGTATTGATTAGAGGAAGTAGGTGCCCCCACATAAGGGAGAGTAACAAACTCCTTAAGATGTTGGATTTTACTACTCAAAGACTTACATTCATTAGTAGAATGACCATGAACTCTATGATAGGTGCAAAATGAAGTCTTGAATAGAATTTTTTTGAGTTCTTGGAGGGAGGTTATCAAATGATCTTGGAGGTATCTTGACAAGATACCCTCTTGATCAATAGTAAAAGGTGTTCCTGTAGTTTGCAACAAAGGTACTTGTTGTTTAGTAGATGTCATACTTACACAAGATTCTTGAGATTGTGAGATTTTGTTCTCTCCTCTGTAGGAAGGTGTAAAATATAACGAACTCAAATCATTAGTGTTTTGTGAGATGACATTGACATTAAGAAAATATTTCTTTGTTGGTTTCATTTCTTGCAAAGGAGAACAAACAAGACCACTAGTGTCTATGAGTTCAAAAGCTTTATAGTTAAAGTTGGCTTAGAGGAAGCTTATGTGACAGTGTTGATGTTGAGTGAAGCCTTTGTGATTTTTACCAAAGGACAATAACGAAGACCAAGAGTTGTTTCTTGTGTGTTAGGTTTGATGGGGACATAGATACCTTGTTCTTTAGCATCACATCCTTTTCCAATATAGCCAAGTTGTTTCATAAGCTTATAACCTTTTCCATAAAGCTTTTTCTTTGCTTTTGGATTGGGTGGTTGTTTGTGGTTAAGTTCTTCAAAGTTTGTTGTGTAAATTGTTGTCTTATGTTCTGAAGTGGTTGAGGTGGATGCTTTTGAAGGGTTTTCTGAGTATTGTGTTGATATTACTAGTTTTTCATGTCCCTTATTCAAATCTTTGTTGATGATCTTGTACTTGCCCATGAATGTATGTTCAAAATTTAAGGAACTCCAATCATCATCTAATAGCTTTGTGACTTGTTCAATTTTTTTTCTTTATTTTTCTGTTGCATGGGTTCGACTTGCATAGTTGGTGTTATGGTTTTCAAAGGGTTCTCTTTGTTTTTCTCAAGTTGTAAGACACTATAAGGCTCAGGATCAACATAAAGTGTGTATACTTTGTTGTTGTAGATGTATTTCATTTTACTATGAAGATTAGAAGGCACCCCATTCATTGTGTGAATACACGGTCTTCCTACGAGAAGATTACATGAAAGTTCATGAGGAATAACATGGATTGGTGTATCCAATGTGGCCTTTCCAACTATAAGAGGTAAAATGATCACCCCAAGTATTCTCTTTTCGACATTGTCAAATCTATTAAGAGATAAAGAATCAGGTTGAATGTTTGATTTATCAATTCCTTGAGCCTATCCAAAAGGTTCACACTACACACAATAAGGGCAGAGCCGGTATCTACAATCTAGTTCTCTTTATCCCTTTTCAATTGTATTGAGCTATGATCATAAAAGCATCATTTTTTTTTGCATTTCCAAAGAGGGGAGTTTACATTGGTGGAAAATAATGTCAACATTTTGTCCTTGAATCGTGGATGCTATGTCATTTAGTTGCACATTAGAAGGGATAGGAACTTGTTGTAAGGTCGTTTGAAGCATAATGTGATAGTTTGGTGAATTCTGAAGAAGGTCCCAAAGGGATATCTTTGCAAGAGTATTCTTAAGTTGTTCAAGAAGATCATACGAAGTTAATCAAGGAGCATGAGGCAAGATGGGATTAGGAAAAGGTAATTGTGTTGGGGTTGGTTGTGGCAGTTGCAAATTGTTTCTAGTGGAATATGTATGAGCAATGGTATTATGAATCAGTTGCTGCAAAATATTGTTCTGAGGTGGGTAAAGGACAAGTTTCGGTTTGTTTTGGGGTGGAGGTTTGTTTGAAGGGGGGTAAAGTATGAGTTGAGGTTGAATAATATTAACATGATCCCTTAGTGAAGGAGAGTCTAATGTTGCCTCATCATCTTCTTCTAAGGAAACTATATCATTATTGTCTTTGTTATTCTTTTCTTGCACCATGGTATCCTTCCTAGGAGGAGAATTATTAGGAGAACTACAAGGCAACTTTTCTTGACATGCAAGGCTTGGTTCTTCCAAAATAACTTCACAAGTAAGGGAGTTATCAATGGTTGGGTTTTCTTGTTTAGCAAGAGTGGGGATGTTAGGAGAAGGATCTATTTGATTATCCATTTTCTCAAAGGCATCAATTGCTTGTTCCATATTATCTACCCTAGTAGGAGAGTTCGTAATATCTTCACCACTAGCTTCATCACAAGTAGGGGAATCATCAAGAGAAGGACCACTATGATTTTCAAATAGATTGTCACAAATGGTAGGAGCATTAGGGAAGGGAGGATCAAGGTTCTCATGACTGTTAATAGGTGTATCTTCTAACACCAACCTATCCTCTTTGTATCGAGGAGGGATATTAGGAGAAGGAAAATTGTGATTGTCATGATTATGGAGACTAGGTAAGGTGATGTCTAGAAATATTTCAATGATCTCATCTTCTTTTGTTATAATGTCTTGCAAAGGTGGAAGAGGAAAAGGAAAATCAAGACTCTCAATGTGGGTGATCCTACAATAGTGGTTTACAAATTTTTTCCAAATTGGACACTGAAATTATTATTTTAACTAAATCTTCACATTCAGGCACCTATAACAGCTAAACCATGAGGAATTTGGAGATGATGCAAACTAAAGTCTTGTCACATTTTGTCTGTAGATTCTAAAAATATTTTTTTCAAAATTTTTTGGAATCAGATTGCACTTCTTTTTACATCTCCCATGAAAATTGGTTTTTTTTGGAAAACAACATTTTTAAAAGTGATGCACACCGTATAACACATAACTTTTATTCCATGAAGGATAAATTCTAATTCTTTCAAATTTAGATTCGTAACTTCGATATCTAGTGCTTCCACTTGGTTAGATAGTTTTTTATTGAAAAGTTTTTCTTTAATCTAGTTTTGAAGTCAATGAACTACCAAAATCACATTTTTTGGCATGGGGTCATTTTTTGTGAGTTTTCCTTCCTCACTGGAATTGTAAACCACCATTGTGGCTTCACCCATGCTTGTAGTTTCTTTCACCAAGATAACTTCATCACTAATAAGAGAGTTATTGAGAAAAGAACAAATGTGATCGTTATGATTTTCTACAAGTGCATCCTCTTGTGTTATGACATTTTTACAAATCCGATAGGTACTAGGAGGGTATGCAACATGCTTACCAAAGGTTTTAATTTTTTTCCTAGATTATTTCCATGAAAAATAGAATCATACAAGCCACTTGCTATTCTAGAAACATTGAATGCTTGAAGAGAAAGAATGCTAACATGAGAAAGTAAATAAAGTGCAATGCAATGACTTAAAGTGAAATGTTTAAGTGCAATTTTTAGATTACATTATGCAACAACCTAAAAGATGAAATGTTGGAAATGCAAAATTGAAATTAAGAAATGCATGAAATGAGCTAGTTTAAGCTAGATCTAATGAAATGCATGTTACAAAAACTTAGCCAACTGATACAGATAGTTAATGGTAGCAAATAAAAGTTGAAAAATAGGGTTTTGAGCACTATGAAAGGCAGTTTTAGGGGTAAAAAGGGACTAAGTCACCCAAGGTGGTGAATGAGTCCCAATAGTGATATTTTTTCAGAATTTTAGGATCTTTTTGATTGATTTTGATGTGTTTTGTGTTGTATGAGGGTATGTGTAGGATCATGATGGGCCAAAAAGTGGCAATATGATGGGAATGTGGCTGGCGACTTCTTTTCACCCAAAATTGATGAAACGAAAAGGGTTTTTAAAGAAAATTCTCAGCTTTCCACCAATATAAATTATGCTTTAATTTGAGTTTAATAAACAATTATTATTCATTTTCTATTTGAATTACGACTAAAGTCCTGACTGATAGGCTGATTGAAAAACATCTATAACTTTGAAATGGTATCACATTTTTTGAATCTAAAACATGTGTCAAATTCTATGCTTCACATACTATAGGATTTAAAAATATGAATTTAAAGAAGTCTTGACCAAGTTAAGGTGGTCAGACATATGAGTTTTTTATATTTTTTAAAAATTTGTAATAAAAATATCATAATTAATTATTTACTTGGGAAAAAATTACAAAAAAAGTGCATCACATTGAGACATGAGTCCTATACTTATATATAAAATCTTATAAAAAAATATTATCATCTTATTGTGGTTAGGGTGGTCAGACAAACACCTACTTTTTTTTCCCTAAAATTTAAGTACTATTGCATTGAAATTTCAAATTTTCACCAAATAGATCTTTTTTCTTAAATAAACCTAGTATTTTAGAAACTGCATTCAATTTTCTATAGATTCTATTCTTACATATTTTTGAAATAATATAGATAACTTATTCAAATTTTTACATCAAGTTGACTAACTCTGATTTTTCTAAATTTTTTGCCACTTAAGGGATTGCTTTTTCCATGATCATCTTACCCATACCCATGATGCAGAACTAAGATGGCAATGCATAATTTCATAAATTTTTAATGCTTTAAGATGCAAAAATGCAACATGTATGCACTTTCACTAGTGCAAATTTTGAAACCCTAGAATGCAATTTAACTAATGTAAAATGAAATGCAATGTTAATGCAAGCTAATTTTAGGATGATTATGGACTCCAAATTAGACAAGAAGGCATCAAAAAAGTAGGTTCACCAAAATGAACAGTAGATTTTTGGGGATAGGACACTCTCTTACACTTATAGGGTTTTTCACCTAAAAGGAGAAAGGTATCCCAAAAATCTAGGTTGTTCACTCAAGAATAATGCAAATATGATTGAAATATGTCTAACTAGAATGTCCTAGATGCAAATAATTGATAAAAGAGATGAATTATTAATGCAAAAACTAAGGAAATGCAAGATGTTTGAAAATAGAGTGTTGTATGCAAAAAGACCTATAAAGATGAATAGAAATGCAAATGAAACAAAACAGAAAACTGTAAAACTGAATGTGTGCACCTACAAGCTTGTGGAGGTTGGAATGAAGACTGAAAATGCTATTGGTTCTAGAATTTTGACCTATTAGAAAACTTACGCCATTCTGGATGACTTAGTCACAGATCTAGAAAATTGTTCTAGAGCCCGTTTCAGCCAAATGGGTATCTGAATATACAAAAAAAATTGACAAACATGTACAATAGGACTAAGTCACCATTAATGGTGACTTAGTCCACTTTGGCTTTTTTGAAAATTTTAAAGTGGAGTTAGAAGTTCTCGGTTTGTAATTTTAGGTCCTCCAGGTGGGTATGTGTAGGATCATGATGGGACAAAAAGTGGTGATATGATGGGTATGTGTAGGGTATGTGGCTGATGACTTTTTTTACCCAAAATTGATGAAACAAAAAGGATTTTTAAAGGAGATTCTCAAATTTCCACCAATATAAATTATGCTTTACTTTGAATTTAATAAATGATTATTATTGATTTTCTATTTGAATTGTGACTAAAGTCTTGATTGATAGGCTGATTGAAAAACATCTATAGCTTTCAAACAATATCACATTTTTTGAATCCCAAACATGCATCACATTCTATGCTTCACATACTATATGATTGATAGGCTGATTGAAAAACATATATAGCATTGAAACAGTATCACATTTTGTGAATCCCAAACATGCATCACATTCTATGCTTCACATACTATATTGAATTCCATGAAGTTTTGACCAAGTTAAGGTTGTCAAACATACGAGTTTTTATATTTTAAAAATTTGTAAAAAGAAATTCATGTCAAGGAATAGAAGTATTATGTAGTCTAGCTCACATAGTAGATCATACTAACTTCCCTATGGAAACTAGTTATGCTGAAGAATTCACAAATTATCGAAACCAGGGAGGAAAATAATTTTCCTCTCCAATAACCATTCCTTCTATTCTCACATTTACACCTCCAATTGTGGCATTAAGCATAGAATATACCAATGGAATAAATCCAAGCTTAGGGATTCCTAATGTGAATACCTATTTTTTTGTAACCTCACTCATAATACCTTCATGCTCATCACCCCTCCTAAACATGCAACATAGTACCCATTAGTCACTCATTCTATCCCACCATATTCAACAACCTCTCCAAAAATGTCACCGAATGATCCAATCATAAACCAAAATTTGAAATTGTGACATCACTTCAACAATAAATTTTAACATTAAATGAAAATAAATATGGTAAACCTTTGCAATACTTTACACGTAATCCTTTTTCATTTAATATTCTCAAAGCATCCATACCTCAAAACATTAAGATACCCCATTTGAAAAGTATAATTTGGTAAGGGTGATAAAACCATGTGTAAAATTTTATTGCATTATGTAGTAATTTCATTTTTGAAGATGCGATCTTAGAAAAACTCTTCCCTTAAACATTAAAATATATGGACTTGGAATGGCTTTGATCATTTCCAAATAACTCAATCACTTCATTCAAACAACTTGTTAGTACATTTCTCCAACATTTTCAAGAAATAATGGGTCCTAAAGTGACATCAATAGACTTAGTGCATTGTAGAAAAGGGCCTAAGGAAAAGATAACAAACTTCATCAGATGATATCAATCGCTTTATTCATAAATTTCCTAAAGTCTTCCTGACATTAACATCCAAAGAGTGTTTATAGGAAACTTGCAACCTAGTATTTGAGACAAGATTTTATTAATGAAGTATCCTAAATCAACTCCTTGTGATTGTAGGAGTTTATGGTGAACTCCTCAACACCCCAAGATCACCTGCGAGACAAAATAAATTCCACAAGAGAGATGGAAAAAAGTATCATGCTATGATTAAAAATATGTAAGAATTACAAAATGAATATGGAATGTTCATATGAAGCCTTGCTTATATAGGCAAGGTGAGGGATAGGATTAGACAAAATCATGACAAGTGTCTTAATCCTATCACATGAGACAACTAACTCATAACAACCTAGGACACAAGCCTTAAATAATGCCAACTAGATAAGATAAGTGACAACTAATGATTAACTAAAGAGATTCCATCCTCAGAACTAACTAGACTTAACATGTAAATATGACCTAGATAGGTAAAAAACCTATTTACACCTGAAAGGTGGAAAATTGGGTATATTCCACCTTTAGGGGGTTTTAGGACCTAAAAGGGTGAAATTTTCACTAACTTTCACTCAAGAACAAACTCTTGAGATTTGAATGAAAATGAGAAAGAGATCTTGCAAGAGGGTTGTCCTAGGGGCTGAATATGATCTAATGAGGGGTTCACCACCAAGTCTAAACTTGAAAAAGATAATGAAATGCAAGATGAAATGAAAAAACCTAATTGAATGCAAACTAACACTAAATGACCTAGAAAAGTGAATGAAATGCAACGGAAAAATGTAAAACATAATGTGTGCACTTGGAAATTTGGAGAAGGCTGAATGGAGATTTGGAACACTAGAAAATATACTTTTACTACTAACTGGGACTCATTTGCCAAGTTGGATGAATCAGTCTAGCTTCTAGAAAACTATGCAGGAACAAGTTTTAGACAAAAGGGTATCTAAATCTAAAAAATCCTTAAAACTAGATGGAACTGGGACTCATTCGCCAGAAGTTGTCAATCAGTCTAGATGATAATTTTTGTAACTTCAAAGTTGAATCCTACTCTTTTGTGACTGGTCTATCGTTCTTGACTAGTTTCTAGATCTGAATATCAGATTTGCAACGTGTAGGTTTTCTCCAAGGTTCTCCAAGGCCTGATGACAACTTCAAATGACAACTTTGAATGCTTTGAAAATTTTCTCCAATCTTTCTCCTTAGGAAATATACAGCCTAAACCTACAAATCACACACAAAGAAGAAGGAAAAATGTTGTTGGGTTAGTGGATAGGGGTTTTCCTTGGTCAAACCCCTTCTTGGTAATCAAACATTGAAATGAAAGAAAATATGGATGGAGAATGATGAATGAACAAAGATCATTGTTTTCACTCACCAAACCCTAGCAATAAGGTGTTGCAAATATGCTTGAGATGGTTGCAATGGATTTGGTTTTTACCCTTTATTGAATGATGTTGATCTTGCATGAAACACTTGCTTGAATCATAAACTCTACATCACAATTGTTAACACAATAACAAACATGATAGATGAAGTCTTTGAAATGATGATTGATGCTTGAAGAATTCTCTAAAATACTTGATAATCTACCCTTGAATGCTCTTGAATGATCTTGTGAATGCACAATGATCTCTTCAATTCTTGGTGAGAATATGAGTGAAATAACCTTGTATTTATACTCAATTATGTAAGAATTCCTAAAATTACAACACTACAAGCCACCATTAGATCTAGGAGAATAAAATCCCACTAGAAATTTGAATTAAATTTTATTTTCGGAAACATGGGACTCATTCTCCCAAGTGTCGAATGAGTCCCATTAGACATAATGTATGGGACCAAAAAGAAAAAGTGCATAGAAATGTGTGAAAACTAGTTTGGGACCCAAAAATCTAGGTGGGATCCATTCACCCAAGGTGGTGAATGATTCCCAGATCACTAAATCTTGGCCACACAAACCAAACACACCTAAATTATGATTTTTTAATGATTGGTGTTGAGATTATCCTAAAAAATATATAATAAATGAGGCTTTTGGATGCAAAATAGGGTAAATTAAAGCATAAGAAAGCCCAATGATTAATGATAAGCCTATAAAAGTGTGAATGTTTGTTACAACACTTTACAACTCTTGAAATAAGGCAAGATTTTAAGATTAAAAATAGGCTTATTATGTTCATTTCATTAATAAAACCTTAGGATAGTGTGAAAGTGTGTCACAACACTTCACAACACTTTAGCAAGGTACCATTTAAATCCATTACTTCACAAGGTCCCAAGATCTAATGTGAATGTGCCAATCACATTACAACACTAAATCAAGACAACATTAAGCCTAAATCCACAAGGAGTGCCCAAACAAGTGTGAAAATGTCCTCGATGACATTTTTGGACACTACATTTAGCCCCTACTTTAGTGAGAGGATCAACTTGCTTCAAACTCACACTAAAGTAGAAAAACATGCATGAATTTGGGTTCAAGTGTACCAATTCTAGTAAGATGGGACACTAATAAGGAGGGGTGATCAAGGCCCCAGGATCAAGATCTCATGACAAACCAACATAGGCATAAAAGAACACACATGAGAATGATATAAAGAGAAACAACAAAGCACAAGCATACATTGTCAAAGACGAAAAAGAGAAAAGGTAAAATATAAAAGAGAGTTGGATCAAGCTTTGATTGTTTTTCCATCATGATGTGGATCAGATCTAGGTTTTTTGTCCAAAAAGTGCATACTCACTTTGTGGAAACAAACCTCCTAGCTTTTCACTAGGTGAGAAGTCCAAAATGGTGAAAAACATACACTCATGGCTGGTATGTAATCACACACACATGCAAGTGGCTATGGGGAAATTCATGCCTCGATCGAGCCTCTTGCAATAACCATAATAAATTTATACCTTCTAATAACTTTAATAAGGCTCCACACAAAAATGATTTTCGAGCTTCATGAGACAAGCAAAACTTTGTATGCTTGGAGCTCATGAACAAATAGGATGGCTCCACAAGCATGCAAGTTGCAAGGTGGTCATATAACAAAAAATGCAAAATAGGAAATGTTCAAAGGAGTCTTGCTAAATTCATGCGAGGTCTTAACATAGGGAACATTGTGCCTAATTTCTCCAAAAGAGGACCAATGAAAGAATAGGAAATTTTCAACTTAAGGGATGCAGTGTGTCGCATCAAGCCACTAAGAGGAATGTAATATGCTAAGAGATCATTCTCTTGAAGGAAATCATAACCAATGTCATCCACAAAGTGACAAACGCATCATATGAAATAAGAAAACTACACCATGTACCATGAAAATAAAAATGCAAAATAATGATGCCAATGTATGCCCCCATTTTAAATAAATTGCTAAACACCATGTTGTGAGCAATTACTTTAAAGTATCAAATGATAAATCAAACAAAGAAGAAATGAGATCCACCTTAGAAAGCCCTATGCCAAGTCATATGTTTCCAAGCAAAGTTACGTCATGTAAGAGAAAAGAAAAGAGAGGGGTTGTCCCACAAATGAAAACACCAAACACACAAGGGATATATGGATTTGGGGTTTGTATGTTCTTGCTACAATTATTTTATAGAGCTTGGATCTTTCATCATTTCCCAAATACACATAGAACTGGAAGAATGACACAAAGAGAGTGAAAACAAAGGAAAACATTTCGAGTCAACATGGAAGAGACATGAATGTCTCGACGCCTTGCGTGCCAAAAGGAAAACACAAGAAAAATGAAAAAGATAAAGAAAAGAAAATATTTTGTGTCAACATGTAAGATATATGAATGTCTTAATTCCTTGCATCATCCCCAAAAGGAAAACACAAGACAAATGAAAAAGAGAAAAAATCATGAAGTAAAAGATTTATGACATAGAGAAGAATGAAGGTAGAAATAGAGGAATGTCACAAAGAGAGAGAGAACATCAAATAGAACGTCACAAGGGATCACATTACATACATGAAATCACACAAAATAAAATGAAAAAGAAAGAAATAATATGAAATACTTGTAAGGCACATGCGAGTCAACCTAAAATAGGTTGTCTACATCCCAATCATGTCCTTTGTATACCAAAGGAAAAAAACTAGCCAAAGGGACAATAGTAAGTGACGAAGTAATCCTAGTACCAGGTTCAACACTCTTTGTAGGAGATTTTTAGTTTAAGCTCATGGAAGAGGAAAACAATGTATTGAATTCATTATGCACCTCTTTGTCAATTTTAGCAACCTCAACATCATCATCCAAACTAATCACAACAAGAGGTTGAGGGATAATGTCCATGGAAGAGTTCAACTCTTATTGTGGTTGTTGTATTGGATTGTTTTGTTTCAGTGCAGGGTAGGGTCATCATGCATTGCTTCAGTCAAGTTTGGATCTTGATTTTATCTACTTAATTCTTCATGTAACCAGCAAGCAAGGGCATGATGTCTACACCTACACTCTCTAGCGCCATTTTTTATTTTAGTTTTGTTTTCAAGTTGTTCTTGTGTAGGAGTGGGTTGATCAACCATAGGTTTATTTTCTTCCCTAAGGGGAGAAACAAAAGGTACTAAAGGAAGTTGTTCAACTGCTTTCTCTTTGAATTTGTATACTTGTTTTATTCTAGGAGGTTTGATGGGTTTGTTTTCATTATCTCATGGTCTTTTGTAGGAGGTAGGTGAAGGTTCTATCTTAGGTTGATCTTGGTTGTTTAGATTGTTTTTAGGTTCAAGCATGGTTTTGTCAATGATGGTAGGCTTAGACATGGATGGGGATATGTTTTAGGGGGATAGTTCTACTATTTTCTTTTCCTTGAACTTTTGATAAGACAATAAAAGTAAGTCTTCTCACAGCTTTATAGATTCCATAGGCTTGAGCCAAAATAAATATAAGGAAAAATTTCCTTTGGAAGATAACGTGTTAAAGCCACTATTATGGATGGTGAAGATTTCATTGTAAAATAGAAACTTTAAGCATTTATGCACAACCGAAGGGACAAATTTCATGGCGCGAAGCCATGGATGGCCTAGCTTCACATGAAATCTTTCCAACTACAGGATGATGGAGAATGAGACATCTAATATTTTTGCTCCTATTTGTAAAAAGAAGAATGATTGATCCCATTGTAGGGAAAGAAAAACCATTGTGTGTCTTGATCCATGCTTTCATTTTATTGTATATGTCTTGATAGAGCTCATGCAAAAGTAAGAATTCCTCAATGATCACATTGTCTCCACAAGTGATATCTATTAGTATCCAATTAGTGGGATTTTCATAGATATGGTCGAATATGTAGAGAGGACCATTGGGAGCATGTTTAAGTATATCATTAGAGGAGAAATCAATTTCAAGAGGATTCTTAGCTTGACCCTTACGAGGAATGACATCTATCACTCCTACAATTTCATCTATAGGATTACTATCAATAAGATCATGTTGAATAGGATCATTGAACTATCATCATCTGTGTCAAAATTCATCACATCATTATTTGTAGTTTCACTAGCTTTGAAAAATGAAATATTATGTTTTGGCATGGGGTTGGTAAATATTTTCAAGTTTTGGTTAGGAGGGGAAACAAATTATTTCCTTGATCACTAACACCTCCAACGAAAAGACGATCATAATCAATGAGTTCTTGGACAAGATGTTTAAGATGCTTGCAATGTTCTGTGTCAAATCCATTTTTTCGGTGATAATGGAAATAAGCATTTGATATAAAGCTTGGGGGTAAATTCTTACTAGGATTGGGTGTTTTGATAGGAGGCAAGGTAATCATTTTCTGTTCTAGAAGTTGAGACATTGTGTTATGAAGGGTATTGGATAAGGGAGTGAATTGTCTCTTTGGGTCTTCATAGCTAAAGGGTAATGTGGCTTTAAAAGAAGCTACTTGGTTATTGGAATTTTGATTTTTTTGTTGAGGGGGATTGAATTGAAGGAACCCTTTATTTTTTTTCTAAAATATTGGGAATTATTTTGGTTTGCAGGCTTGGATTTCTTGATTCAGCTAGAAGTGGACTATGTATCTCGACTACTAGTAACCAAATTTTGATAATCATGGAGGGTAGTACACAAGTGCATAAAGGATGGGAATTTCATCATGGTAAGCTTGTCTTGGATCTTGCTTTGTAAATTTTCTATAAACATCTTTTGAAGGTGGGGGTTGGGGACCTTGACATCAATTTGAGAATAAAGCAATTGATAGCGTGAGATAAAATCAATTATCTTTTCTTCTTTTTGCTTGCATATCATCAAATTAACCAAGGTCATCTTCGGAGTCATGTGCAGTTGTAAATGGTTTACAAATTCATCAACAATTTCATTGAATAAATGAATTGAGTTGTTCAGTAAAGAAGAAAACCATTCCAAGGCGGTGTCTTTCAATGATCAAGGAAAAGGCTTATCCAACAGTTTATGATCAAGGAAAAAGTCACTACATAAGGCAGTCTAGGAATTAACATGGTTAGAAGGATCTCCCTTTCCTTTGTATTTCTCAAATCTAGGCACCTCTACACCTTGTGGCATCGGTGTTCGCAATATCTCCAAGGATAATGGATTGCTTTTGACATAATATGTAAGTGGACCATTTTGATTTTGATTGATGGTGGAAACTTTCTTTTTATGGGATGAAATGGTTTGGAAGAGTTGATTAATGAGAGGGTTATTACTTGTTCTATGAGACGTAAGTGAAAAAGGTGAAGGGGTGTATGTGTTCGGAGGACAAGTGAATGGAATGCTTATAGGTGGTAAAGTGGTAGGAGATATAATTTGTGATGCCACATAGGAACTAGGGATGCTAGCGGGAATACCCGAGGAAGGAATCACATTAGTAACTTGTTGCATTGTTGGTATGACTTGAGGGTTAGTATAGGTAGGTATTAAGGCAATTGTTGTAGGAGGAGGAATTTGAGTTCCTCTTTGGCTTGTGACATTTCTTGTTGGTAAAGGACAACTGCTAGTTGGGGGGGGGGTTTCCAAAGATTTGAACTATGTTTTTCAAAAGGTCAAGCCCATCTTCAATTTCAATCATGCGGTGGATGTTATCTATTGTAGGAATAACATTAGTTGAAATGTTCTCATTTTGCACTTGATGTCATAGGTGTGCTAGGTTCTCATGAATGTGAATTGTGTTTTCTTGTGAGACATTATCATTCCTTGTTTCAACTTGCATACTACTTGAAGGGAAAGATTTTTTAAAGGTATTTTCCATCTAGTGTACTAGTGTCAATACTAGGAGTGAAAGAGCTAGACAAGCCAAGATCCGCAACGATTGTGCTATCACAAGAAGACATGAGTCTCAAAATTTTTCTCACTATAGTATTAGCAATAGGACACCAAATACTCATACAAAGGCTACTAAATGTAGGGTGAATTCAAATGCAATATAAGCTAAGGACAATGAAATGCTTATAACAAAAATTCTGGAAACTAAAACATAAAGACAATAGCAACAAACTTAAACTGAAAAACTGAATTGTAAATGCCAAAAAATCTAGTGCAAAATATGCAAAGGGACTGATTTTCCCAAGGTGGCGAATGGGTCCCAGTGATGATTTTTTTCAAAAAATTAAAAAAAAATTAATTGAATTTTATTCTTTTTATGTTTTATGAGCTATATCTGAGATGAAAATGCATACAAGAATGAAATTAAATGAAAAAATTCAAGCTAAATGAGCTTTCACTAATGCAAAATTTGAAACCCTAGAATGCAAATTAATCAATGCAAATCCTAATCCAATATTAATGCAAGCAAAATTTAGGATGAAAATGTAGTCAAAATCATAATTAAATGATGTTCTAAAGGTAGGTTCACCAAAATGAAAGGTGGAAAATTGGTTCTATCCCACCTTTAGGGGGTTTTAGGACCTAATAGGGGGCAATTTTCACTTTCACTCAAGAACAAACCCTTGAGATCTCAAACCAAAGGAGAAAGAGATCTTGTAAGAGGGTTGTCCTAGGGTTTGAATATGATCTAATGTGGGGTTCACCACCAAGTATAAACTTAGAAAAGACAATGAAATGCAAGATGAAATGAAAAACCCTAATTGAATCCAAACAAACACTAAATGACCTAGAAAAGTGAATGAAATGCAACAAAAAATTGTAATACATAATGTCTGCACTTGGAAATATGGAGAAGGCTAAATGGATATCTCGAACAATGGAAAATATAATTTTACTACTAATTGGGACTCATTCTCCAAGTTGTGCGAATTAGTCCATTTTCTGGAAAACTATGCATGAATAGGTTTTGGACAAAAGGGTATCTAAAACTGCAAAATCCTGAAAACTGGCTGGACCTAGGACTCATTCACCAACAGTGATGAATCAGTCAATTTGGGATTTCTACAACTTCAAAGGTTTCTCGTACTTTTCTCTATCTACTTTATCCTTCTTGGCTAGTTTTCGGATCCGAATCTTGGATTTGCAACCTATAGGTCTTCCCTAAGGTTCTCCAAGGCTTGATGACAAATTTGATAACTTCAAATGATTTGCAACTTTTCTCCAATCTTTCTCCTTAGGAAACCTTCAACCTGAACCTAAAAGTCACACACAAAGGAGAGGTAAAAATTTTGTTGGGTTAGTGGATATGGATTCCCTTGTTGGTAATCAAACCTTGAAATGAAAGAAAATATTGATGGAGAATGATGAATGAACAAATAGCAATGTTGCCACTCACCAAACCCTAGCAATAAGGTGTTGCAAATATACTTGAGATGGCTACAATGGATTTGGTTCTTTAATCTTGCTTGAATGGTGTTGATCTTGCATGAAACACTTGCTTGAATCATAAACCCTACATCACAATTGTTAGCACAATAACAAACATGATGGATGAAGTCTTTGACATGATGATTAATGCTTGAAGAATGCTCTAAAATGCTTGATAATATACCCTTGAATGCTCTTGAATGATCTTGTGAATTCTTAATGATCTCTTGAATGCTCAGTGAGAATATCAGTGAAAGAACCTTGTATTTATACTCAACTATGCAAGAATCCCAAAATTACAACACTACAAGCTGACATCAGATCTAGGAGAATTTCTTTTAGTGAAGGGGTAAACGATTTTGAATCAGAGCTATGAACCAGAATACAACCACTCAACAATACTACCCCAATGGAGTTTGAACCTTAGTGGCAAGAACAACAATGCCACCTTTAAACCATCACACCATGCCACTATTGGCATCAGATCTAGGAGAATAACATCCCACTAGAAATTTGAATTAAATTTGATTTTGGGCCACATGGGACTCATTTTCCCAAGGTGGCGAATGAGTCCCATCATACATAATGTATGGGACCAAACATCAATAGTGCTTAGAAATGTGTGAAAACCAGTTTGGTACCCAAAAATCTAGGTGGGAACCATTCACCCAAGGTCACAGATGAGTACCAAATCACTAAATATGGGCCACACAAGCCAAAAACACCTGAATTATGATTGGTTATTGATTGGTGTTAGGATTATCCTTGAAAAGATGTAATAAATGAGGCCTATGGATGCAAAATAGGGCCAATTAAAGAATAAGAAATCCCAATTATTAATGGAAAGCCTAGAAAAGTGTGAAACTATGTTAAATAACACTTTACAACACCTGAAATAAGGAAAGATTAAGATTAGAAAGAGGTGTATTATGTTCATTTCATTAATAAAACCTTAGAAAAGTGTGAAAGTGTGTCACAACACTTCACAACACTTTAGCAAGGTACCATTTAAATCCATTAGTTCACAAGGGCCCAAGACCTAATGTGAATGTCTCAATCACATTATAACACTAAATCAAGGTAACATTAAGCCTAAATCCACATGGAGGTCCCAAACAAGTGTGAAAATATCCTTGATGAAATTTTTAGACAATACAATACTAATGCCCCTGCTTAAGTACAACTTAGGGAGTACTTATGAAAATGACACAAAGATGGGTCCCATCTACAAGGCCATGTTAGCTACCCATGTATAAATTAAAATTAAATCTCCTACAAATGATGAAAGGAGAAAAACTTGTGGGACATAAATCCTCCCCAAAAGAGAGATAAATACAATAATGCTCTCCATAAAAATGAGAGGACAAAACCACATTCAATTAAAAAAACCCTCCATAAGAGAGAGGAAGAAGAGACCATTATACCCCGCTCACTGAAAAGATCCATAAAAAATCCAATCAATCTCCATCCATATGAAGGCTGATAAGAGAGACCATACAACCCCCCCTTAAGGAGATAACTTGTTGCAACTTACTAGAAGAACACTTGTGGAGTAGTTCACTAGAATCCTTAATTAGGAAAGCAAAGGAAAGATAAAATTGATGCTAGAAATCATATTAGAGTCACTCAAGGATTCAGGCTGGAATCATGATAAAGTAAGAACAGACCCAATGCTAAGGAACATTGGAAAACTCACAAAGATAGACAAACTTAGAATATGTGAAGTAACATTTGATTGAGAAATGATCTAGAATTGAAATGAAGTGCAAAGATCAAAATTGCACACTCCCAACTATAAAAACATCCAAGTAATCTCTAAGAAAAACATCCAAGTAATCTCTAAGAAAAACATCCAAGTAATCTTTAAGAAACCCTTTGAGGAAAATTGAAATTATGATCAACCTAGGATAGATGCAAGAAAAAGTACATGGATGACAATGTAGATGTCCTCAATACCTTTCAAACACTGAAAGAATCATGAAAATCATGTCATGGAAAAATGTTATGAGCTCAAGAGCCAAAAATAAAGATCCGAGTTCAACTAGTAATAAATGCAAAAAATAGAAAAACTTCTAAAAATAACCTACATCATTTCAAAATTGATGAAACCATCTTTTCGACGATATCTCATTCAAAAAATTCACCTCTTAGATTGCAAGTTATGAAAAAATGAAAAATGACCTAAAATAGGACATGTGCAGACTAATGAGGTAAAAAAGTGGAGCCCTCAGGGGCTGACAAGTGGTCTTCCATATCATTGCAGATAGGTTGATCAGAAAATTAAAAAAGTGCCATCGCCTGACTGCCAATAGAGCAACGACGGGGAGGAGCACATGTGGTGTGGGGGCAGCAGGAAAAAGTCATATCACACGGGGGATCCCCCCTATGGGTCATATGACTAAAAGACAATGCCATAAAACCTTAGTGGTAAAAAAAATAGTTTGTTGCAATAAATATAAAGTTAACAATAAAAGATTTTAAAACCTAAATTTTATAATATAAAGAACCTTCCCAATAATAAATATTTTGTACCAATAAGCAACAACAATACCATGTATGATTTGATAGGATGTGACCATAGATTTGATTGAAAATGATTACATAGAAAGAAGTACAAAATAGAGCTAGTACATGTACAAACCCAAAATATGTCATAGTAATATGCCAAATTTTCTACCAACTGTGCATAGATGATGTTGCAGACCATGACACCAATACTACTATACAATTGAGTATGAATCCGTGTGACTAACAATTTTTTTTGTTGAAGCCTCAGATGAAAATGCCAAAAATTGATGATTTGACAATCAATGCTTGGTTCTTAGGCCTCTTGAACATAATAGCAAGGTCAAATGCACCCACACTTCTCTAAGAAATCAACTACCCCTTGGATCTAGCAACTGAAACCCTCCCTTCATACCCTTGTAGTATTGTACAACTTAGGGAGTACTTATGAAAATGACACAAAGATGGGTCATGATTATGAGGCCATCTTAGGTATGAGGCCATCTAAGGTACCCACATGTACAAATGAAAATAAAATCTCTCACAAATGGAGAAAAGGAGAAAACCCAGATAGACAAAAATCCTCCCCAAAAGAGAGATAAAATACAATAATTCTCTCCATAAAAAATGAGAGGATAAAACCCCATTCGAGGAAAAAGATCCCCCATAAGAGAGACAAAGAAGAGACCATTCAGCACCCCCCCCCATGAAAATATCCATCAAAAATCTAATCAATCTCCATCCATACAAAGGATGACAAGAAAGACCACACACCACCCTCCCCCTCCACCATCCCATATGGAGATAACCTGCTGCATAGAAGCACTAGAAGCACACTTGTGGAGTAACACTGGAATCCTTAATTAGGAAAGGAAAGGAAATATAACTTTGATTCTAGAAACCATATTAGATTCACTCAAGGATTCAGGTTGGAATCATGCTAAAGCAAGATCATAAACAATTCCAAGGAACATTAGAAAACTCACAAATAGACAAAAACTTAGAATCTCTGAAGAAACAATTGATTGAGAAATTATCTAGAATTGAAATTAAGTGCAAAGATTAAAATTGCACCCTCCAAACTCTCAAAACATCCAAGTAATCTCTAAGATACCCTTTGGGGAAAACTTGAATTAACATCAACCTGGGATAGATACAAGAAAAAGTGCATCATGTATGGCAATGTAGATCTCCTCAATACCCTTTCAACACTACAAGAATAATGAAAATCAAATCGTGGAAAAAAGTTATGAGCTTGAGATCTAAAAATAAAGATTTGACTTCAACTAGTAATAAATGCAAAAAAAATAGAAAAAATTCTAAAAATAACGCGCACCATTGTAAAATTGATCAAACCATCCTTTCAACAATATCTCATTTAAAAAATTTTACCTCCTAGATTGCAAGTTATGAAAAAATGAACAAAGGCCCAAAAGAGGAAATGTGCAGACTAATGATGTGAAAAAGTGGAGACCTTAGGGGCTGACAGGTGGTCTTGCATGTGACCACAAGTGAGTTGATAAAAAAAATTAAAATCACCATTGCTTAGCCATCAGTTGAGAAGTGGGTAGGAGAAGTGCATATGCTGCGAAGGTGACATGTGGAAGAGGCATCACCCAAGGGATACCCCCCATGGATCATATGACTGCAGGTTGGTGCCATAAAAACCTCAATGGTAAAAAAAAAGTTGTCCACAATAAATATAAAGTCAATAGTAAAATATTTTAAAACCTAAACTTTATAATATAAAGAACATGCCTAATAATAAATATTTTATACCGATAAGCAGTGATAGTACCATGTATGATTTGATAGGATATGACCTCATATTTGACTATAGATGATTACGTATAAAGAAGTAAAAAATGACACTAGTACATGTAAAAACCTAAAATATGTGATAGCAATATGTGAAATTTTCTACTGACTATGTGTAGACAATGCTGCAGACCATGACACCAACCGCATTGTACAATTGAGTGTAGATCTATGTGATTGACAATTTTTTTCCTGATGCCTCGGATGGAAATTTCAAATATTGATGACTTGATAATCGATTGTCAGGTTCTCAGGCCTCTCGAATTCAATGGTGAGCTCAGTTTCACCCAAACGCACTCTAAAAAATCAACTACCCCTTGGATCTATCAATTGAAACCCTACCTTCATACCCTTGTAGATCTATCAAAATATGATGAAATTTGATTAAAAGAAAGCCAA
>VDFB02037282.1:0-37489 GCA_007258455.2 Sequoia sempervirens
CTTCTTTTCACTCTAATGTTACTCTCCCACCCTGATTTTTCACCCCTTATTCCTATTTCTCCTATCAAGAGCCCATCTGAGTCCCTTGATATTATTTTCCCTCTTGAGGAGTCATCCCTACCTCATATCTATTAATTGACTCTCTTCCCAATGGCTAGGGAAAGTCATATGAAAAAAATATAGATTGTTTTTCTTTGAAACAGATTTATATAATGTCATGTCAAAGAGGGACAAAATTGTAGACACCTAAAATGCATTGTTGCGTTACTAATGTTATCACAACAAGACTATCTCATAGATCTACATTCAATTTTAATTAAGTAAACAACATTGATTAATTAATCAATTTGATCATTTTTCTAGCATTAAATAAATAAATTTTGGCTATGTAGAAACAAGAAAAAAAAATTCTATAGATTTCAAAAATGGTAAATCCACTGATTATGAAAATGACACTTTATTCATTTCAACTAAATTTGTAGTGATTTAAGTGCCTCAAATCAAATGGATCCTCATAGGGAGTGATTTTCTTGATATAGAGTACATATGGTTATGGTAAGGTATTCTTTAGTGACAATAGTTTTTGTTGAATAGTTAGCAAAGGGAAGGCAAACCTTGTGTTTAGTAGTGGGAGAGTAAAACAATTCATAGATGTGCTGCACATTTTAGGTTTAACATGAAATTTAGTTTTGGTTTATAAAATGAATGATATTAGAATGAATGTCGAATTGGTAGTTGTTGTTGTAGAATGAATAGAAGGAATCTAGTGCTAGCTAGGGGATCTTGGTGTGGGACTTTGTTTATTCTTGGTTCATCTACTTATTATAACTTAACCTATGCAATTGGAAACTCATATTCATGTATATAATGACACGAGACATTGGGCCACACCAGTGAAAAAGGGATTAAGATTACATTTAATAAAATTATAGTGGATGGTTTATTTAGTTATTTTGTAGATTTTGATTTTGTGAGCATTATATGTGTTTGCAAAATAGAGTAAAGTTTAATTCTTATAGAACTAAAGCAAAGGGATTATTAGAGGTTATTTATAGTGATATTTTTGGATCATGTGGATGTTTCTTGAATTAGAAAATCTCATTATTATGTTCATTTTTTAATGACTATTCACATATATGTGGATTTATTTTTTAAGGCATAAATCTATTTAAGTTAGCAAGTTTAAAGATTTTAAGATTCTTGTTGAAATTTAGATAGATCAAAAAATAAAAAATATTAAGGTTAGATAATAGAGGCAAAATATTTCTCTAGAGAATTTGATGACTTATAGAAGCATGCACATATTGTGATGTAGAAAACAATTCGATATATGCCAGAGAGAAAAGGCATCATAGAGAGGGTGAATAGGACACTAATAAATAGAACTAGAAGCATGTTAAGTACTGATCGATTGTATACAACTTATAGAAAATAGAAGTTCTTAAGAAGGCTCCAACTGAAAATACAATGTATATCCAACGTTACAACTCTCTAATCGTCGAGTGGTTCTTTAAAGGATGCAATATCTCGCGCATGCATAGAATAACCCCCGTCAACTATAAGGTTGTGGCCATTGATGTAGGAAGCCTCATCAGATGCTAGAAACAAGAAAGCATTGGCCACATCATCAACAGTAAGCTTCCTTCCATTGGTGGCGTGCCTCTCAAACTCATCCTCAAGGACCTCCTTAGGACATTGCCCATTAGATGCCTTATGAAGCCACTCCTCCATCATCTTTGTCACAATCCCATAGGATGAGACGCATTGACACGTATTCCTGTCTTTGCCAACTCCACTGCACCGCTCTTCACCAACCCCAACAAACCATTCTTGGAAGCCATGTAACCATGAGACTCGTTATCAGTCTTAAGAAATGCCAACACACTGCCGCTGAAGAGTATGGAGCCAGAGTTGCGTGGAATCATGACCCTCGCAGCGTGCTTCATGCCTAACATAGGCCCTGTCAAATTCACTGCCATCATTCTTTCCCAAGTGTCTAGTTGAACTTTCGTGATGACATTCCCATGAGCGTGCATCATAGCAGCATTGTTCAGCATGATGTCGAGACGCCCCTTCTCCTCCATTGCTCGATCTACAACCCCTTTCACATGGCTCTCGAATGCCACATCACATTTCACAAATGAACAACTCCCATGGAGCTCTTGGCATACTTTAAGCCCTGCCTCTTCATCGATGTCAGCAATGTACACATAAGCACCTTCTCCCACAAACTTCCTTGCCGTGGCTGCACCTATACCATTTGATCCACCTGTCACTATTGCCACTTTGCCTTCGAATCTCCTCATCCTATACCATACCCACTCAAATCATCAGATACACCAACATAAACTCTGTAAACCAGACAAAACTAAATCCAGAAACATCACCATACAAGTAAAAAACAAGAAAAAAGTATAAAAGCATTCCGTGATACAAATCAACTTTAAAAAGATGTACACCATAAACTACGTAAATCAGTCCACCATTGCCATAAGAAAAAAACATAAAAGCATTCTGTGATAGAAGCTTACACTGACGAAGCCATAAGAAAACTCTGCCTCTACTCAAAGTGTTCCTCTGCTCCTAGCTTTGGCTACTTTGTGTAAATTGTATAAGAAATGAGTGTTATATAGGCCTCCATTGCGCCCGTCAAGTCTGAAACCTCTTGTTCAAAGCTCTCTTATTCAACGCTCGCTTATATCAGGTCATATTCGCTTTAACTCCAAAGTCATCACGTGCCAAGAAAGTCATATCGAATTGATAAGTCTAAAAATCAGGGATGGACAAGTCAACAAGTCAAGTCGACAGAGCACTTGCGAAGAAAGTCATATTTGTCGACCAATGCGTGGGGTAGACTAGATGGAAGTAATCACTCTTGATGGTGTAACATGCTACCGACTCCTTTGTTAGCTCTTGTTATTTGGGCTTGGCCTTATTTAGACATTATTTTGTTCTTTAAATTTTTGTTTGGGCCTAACCATGCAGAAAAAGGAATTGCAGAGTAGAGAAATTGAGAGTGCGATCCGAGGTGTATGGGGATGAGTCATCTAAATTTAATTTGTTAAATATATAATAAAACTTAATAATTATAAGTTAATCTAAATTTATTTATGATTTAAAATATACTTTGTATACTTTATTTTATGTAATTTGATATATAATTTTATAATTTAATTCATAAATCTATAATTTATCATAATTTATAATTCATAGTTTGCAATAATTTATATTTTTCTAATCTAATTAAGCTAAGAGTTGTTCTATATTGTCATCATGGTATACATAAAAACAAAAATACAACCAACATAGATTTAAAAAATTAAAACTATAAAATCACACAAAATCTATAATCAACAAATAACTACAACCAAACCCATTTATATTCTTAACACCAAATACTATCACTAAGTTAAGAAAAAATAGTTGCATATAGCCCCTATATAGTTGACAAAACTGTAAGAAAATAACCTACATGAAATGACTTTGTTTGTAGCTCACTAAAGATAGGTCCTTGATTATATCATGAGGTTATGAATTCATTTAAGGACTCATAGATTATATTCATAGATTAATTGCCAAATTAGCAATATTAAAATCTCTAAATCTTTAGTAGTTGGTTCTTTTAACAGTCTATAAGAGATTCTTGTCAGCTGGTGAACAAATGTCATTTCATTGTCTACTGCATTCATTTTAAGTTGTGTACCTTTTTCTGCCAAAGACCTGCCGACTTCTACTTGTTAGCCACTGCTTGTTTGTTGTCCGTCAGAGTCAGTACTTATTTCCGACTTTCTAAGGTTCTCGCCATCCACTTGGAAATCTAAGACCTATTGTGGTGCTATTAATAACTAAGGGCTCCACTCTATGAGCAACGTCCCTCAACTGCCACCCATCTTACGACCCCGCTACCACCGACCCTAGTGATGTATTTCTTTTTTTCCAGTGCTGTCCCTTAGTCATATCAGTGACCAGGGGCTTATTTTTTTAGCCCTCGGTGCTTGTTTTTGCACCTAGTTAGTCTGCACATCCTAATAGAAGAGATTTTTTTAACGGAGCATAAATTTTTGCCAATATATCAGATTTTCGTAAACAATATATCATTGGAAATCTATTTTTGTGTACTTTGTAGTGGTGTAGAGTATTTTTCCAAAAAAAATTGCAGGTAAAAAATTATATCCAATTGAATTCAATGCTTCCTTTCAGACTCCTGAGCTCATATCTTTTCACTAGTTTGTTAGATTTCTAAGATTTCATTGACATTGTGAAGGTGATTTAGAGTTATTTCATCTTTTCCATCCACTTTTTTAGATTCAACTCTAGGTATATTCTATTGATTTTTTACAATTTTAGGCATTTACTTGATAACTTGGACATACTACAATTTGGAGAAGGTATATTTGCATTGGGAGATTTCATTTTTATTTGAGCATCATTTTTGGGAGTTTCTATTTGCTATTGAAGGTCAATGTCTTTGTAATCTTGGAGATCAATCATAGTTTGTTATTGGGTTTTAATTTCATCCTTCACTGATTATGTTGGAAAGGGGGAGCTATAAAAAATGGAGAGATTTCATCATAAACCATCTCCAATCAATTCAATTGTTGCCACATTTGTATGGTTTTGTTCCCCTTCTAGATAAAGGTATCCAAAAAAATTATTGGAGTTGTCGAAGGTATGATGTCTTAGAGGTTATTGCAATGCATGTTGATGATGATATTTTGAAAGGTATTGATCATTGTGATTGTCCTCATATTCTTTGGACTAAGATTTGGCCCACTTGCTATATGGAGATCTTGATACTCCACCATTCCCTGATGATCACGATTCAGAATGTCAAGAGCCTCTTCATTCTTTAGACAGGATACCCTGTGATGATAATACTATGAAGGTGTTAACAAATTTGTAATGCCTTGAATATTTATATGGGGATGTTTAGGGTTCTTCATATGCTCCTTCTCCATCAAATATAGTTGATGTGCCTTCACCTTCAATGATTCCTTGTGTAGAGTCATTGATTGAGGCTTCCATCATTCCTATTCAACATGACTATTATTCTTATGATGGTGATTTATTGAGAAATTTTGATGATTCATCAAAGGAATCTAATTTTCTTCTTGATTGGGATTCCTATCTATCAAAAATTACATCCTTGTTTGTGGAGTCTAACATTTTAGATATAAAGGACACATTTAAGAGGCTATCTCTTCTCTTTGGTGACAATCATTGCACAAATTTTGTCAAACCATCTTTGTCTTTGGATATTGTTCAGCATTAGTTTCTACATAGTCTTGATTTGTCACCTTCTTCATTTATTGGGTATGTATCTAATTTGGTTATGGCATCTTCATCTTTAGTGGCAAAGAAGACTTCATAGGCCTACACAAAAGGAAGGGAATCAAGCCAAATTTGACACAACAAAACTGACTTCCAACACTCCCCTCTCATACTTTTGGGTCATATTTCATTATAAGTAATCTAATTATACCAGAATTAATTGAATTCTAGACTGTGATGTTATATGAAAGAAGTTTTAGCTCTTGATATTTACTAGACTCTTAATTTCATACAATAATATGCAAGGGCAAGGGGACATTCAAATTTACATTTAAGCAATAATTTTAATCTTTTTTCTATTCTAGTGATTAAATTTATAAATACATTCCAACACCTATTTACTTTTTGTCTCATTTTGATAAAAAGATTCAATAAAATTACATAGAAACAAGTGGCACAATCTTGTGTTAAGTTTGACCCATGGTCTAATTCTTATATCTTTCTTTTAAACATTCATTTACACCTATTTATATGCACTCACACTCAACCCTTTCTTATTTTACACACATTCCTATATATTCATCGTTATTAACCATTTTTCATACCTATTATCACATCCATATCCACGCATTTTTCCATGCATAAATCTTAGTATTATACTATATTGGTTCAATATAAAGTACCTCGGGATTGACACAAAAATTCAAAATTTTAGATAGTTATTTTACTCATTACCATTATGAGCTAACATGGTACACATTTGTGTAACTTATTGCTCTATTTTTGCATATACAAAAAATTAATGTCCAATCAATTCATATGTTCACTCAAAGAAAAATAATTATCAAATTCTTCAATTACTAAGAGACAAAAAGAGTTAAAATTTGCATTAGAATCATTTAGCCTATTTGCATGCTTGGAAATGTTTTCTTCAAAATTTGAATAAAAAATCTAATCCAAACATTGGGTTGACTTGAGAGAACTTGATCGTGGTATTTGGTAACCACTCAAAGGTATTTTAAATACTATCATCTTTATGAGCATTTAGATACCAAAGAATCTTATCCAAATAGTTTGTAGGATTCTACATTGTGTTAGGTTGATCTTATGTATTGTACTGTCAATTCCATATTCATGGGGTTAAAGATAAATGGATTGAAATCAATTCAAATTAAATTCTAGATCTATTCTAATGTGGTCAGATTCATTAGTTAAAGATAATTGATAATTGAATTCCTATATTTGAATGAAATGATTTTATGTGAAAACAACATTAACTATTTATCCTTTTCTAAAAAAATGAAATCCAATATATCAAATGTGAGCTCTTGATTAAATCAAATTTAATTATGTGAATATTATTAGCTCTTATTTAATAATATTAGATTTATTTGAAATGGATTTCATTCCTTTACAAATATATATTTCCGCAAGTATGACCATGTAAATCGGGGTAGAATTCGGGGAATAAGAATGAATCAATAATAACAACCTCAAACTATCAAATTCAAGCTAATAAAGAGCCTAATCAAACAATGAAACACAAATGAACATAGAAATGACATAATAATGAAGAAATAATACTCAGTATTTATGCCAAAGTTGAATCATCTCCATTGCTCTTCTCCATTTTTCTTAATTTGTTCTTAGATAATATGCAATGTGTTTGAAATAAGTTTGATGTTGATGCAAGATAGCTAGATATCAAAATAGCAAAACTTCAAAGATTGTGGTTGTAGGGTTGAAATGAAGATGAAGAATTTCTTTTAAATAGAAATCCCAATTCAGATAAAGGGTGAGGATTGAAAAATGAGGTATAATGATCAATGGATGATGTTAATTGAGACAAGGATAGGGAAGGATGGACCAAAACTCAAGAAGTTATTTGAGATTTAGGGATTGGATAAGAAGAAATTCAAATTAAATAATGGCAATTATTTAATTTATGGGAGGGAAAATGAATAATTGAATAATTAAAAATACTTATTCAATAAGAGATGGAGAGAAATGATAAAAAAATAAATAATTAAAATAATTATTTAATTATAGAAGAGGGAAATGAGAAATAATTAAATAAATAAAATTATTTAATTAGGGAGGGAAAAGGCTAATGAATAATTAAATAATTAAAATAATTATTTAATTATAGAGGAAAATGGAAATAAATAATTAAATAAATAAAATTTAATGCTATGAGATTTTCGCAATCCATAATGCTTATGATTTGTTATTTCCAGATTTTGATTGTGTTTTGATTTTTTTCATCAACGTTTCTCATCTCCTTATGCTCTCTATCATCTTGGGGATGGATCACTAAGTGTGATTCAAAACGTTGATGAAAAAACTCAAAACACAATCAAAATCTAGAAATAACAAATCTTAAATAAATTTTATTTAATTATGGGAAAAAAGATAAATTAGTGACACAATTTAAATTAATAAAAAACAGAATGAGATAAAGTGAATTAATTAAATAGTTAAGAATTATTTAATTAATAGAGGAAAATGACATTAGAGAATAATTAAATATTTAAAATTATTAATTATGTATGGAAGGAGGAAAATTAGTGATAAAATGTTGCTTGTAGGCTCGAGACATTTTTCAGTGTCTACATTAAATTGCCCCTGATATAATGTGATTTTGAGCATTATGTCAAAGAATAATCATGAAAATTGAACTCAAAACTTGCCTCAGCATGCTCTGGTAGACATAGGATAGGATGATGCCCCCTCAGGAAAATTGACAAATTTTTGAAAAACTCTAAAATTTTTGACAAGTTTACTGATAAGCTAATTGGATAGGGAAAATGCATTGGAGATGAAAAAATAGGTTCAAAAGATGATATAGGGCCTTGATATTTGGGTTTAAAAGAAAAAGCTGATGTGGCCCATTATGCAAGTAGGGGCCCTATTAGGTCAAATTAGCTTATAAATATACCCTAGGTGGTGAAAAGAGGTCATTGGTGCACTTTTTCTTTAGGAGTTTAGGAGCTTTGGTTCAAGAGGTTTGCTACAAAGCTGCTACGAAAATGTCACCTATACTAGTCATTGCACACCATGGATACTGATTACGATCATACCGATGTGAGGAGGGATCAAGGGATGTTGTATGTATCTAAACCTTTCTTTGTGATTTTGTAAAATTTTAGTAGATTTTAGGGCTCAAAGAAGGGAAAATATATGCAATGCAATTTCCGCACCACAACTATCATCACGTTCACTGTAACCGTGGTGCCATGCATCACAATCGTAATATGTGACAATTGCTTTTTTGCATCGCAAAGGTGTGACACACGTATTACCTGATTGTAACTATAAATTGCATTGCAACTGTGTTGGTGCAACATAGTTTTAGGGGAAATGATGCAACTATGATAGTGCAACGTAAATGCATGAAAAAATGATTCAATTGTGAAATTGCAACATAATTGTGAAGTATGATGCATATGAATGACTATGTGATGCATTTGGTTGATAGGAAAATTTAGGGAATTTTAGAAATTTTTTGAAAATACATAGCTTGAAAAGAAGTTAAATTAGATGTCGTGATTAACATGATGTGCTTTACGTGATTGTAGGTGAGACTTGCGCTAATATGTACACGAGAGAGCCGACCAATATCATTTGCATTACGAGATCACTTGGTTGTGGAGGATCAAAATACACTATCTATTCTTGGAGCATACCATGTGACATTCATGCTTGTTGTGTGGGCTAATAGGGGATATTGATAGCACTGGCACATAGGTGGCACTCAGAGACAAGTTCATTCCACCTATTGACTAGTGAGGTGATAGTGACATTAGAGGGTTTCTGGAGGATTTAGCGGCAACCTATTCATGGGGAGTGAGTGGTTTATGATACAAGGTGAGGATTAGTGGTGATGCAATAGGTGTTCAAGATTGAATTTCTGGTGGAGCTAGGGATGGAGGAATACAAGATCAAGTTGGACACCCTAGAAGACAGGTACCATAGGCTTATTTTCATGGTATTCTTAGTGATTATGGGAGTGGTATGCCCTAATAGACATGGACAAAAGTTTTTGGTAGGATGGGGGGAGATGATGGAGAGCATGATAACAAATGCAACTGTATATGCATGGAGACCCTACCTCTTGGCGATGTTATATTCATAGGTAAATGATGTAGCTTACAAAGATAGACAAAGCATTAGTTGTGGTACAACACTATTGATGGTATGGGTGTGGGAGCACATTTTAGTGTTTAGATCACCTATGGATAGGTACTTGGTTCAAGGACTACCATACGTGTACATTTATGGAGGAGTGGTGACTCAGATCAAGGTAGGGGAGAGCACCAATGATTGCTAAAGGGTACAACAGAGCTTTCCAAATAGGTGATACATGTCCCATAGTGGGGGCCTATGGTCAATTTTAAAGTGGCTATGTAGGAGATAGTTAGATTGGAGCCTATGTATTGGGGAGCGGCAACCAATGTGGCTGATGCAGGAACTACTTGAGAGTATGATGCATGGTGGGCCACTCATAGATCGACACCCTTCACAGACCAAAACCAACCAACACCAGTGGATAGGATGGGTTGAAGTCTACAAGGGAGGCTATGAGGTAGAGGATGAGGGAGGGGAGATGATGAATTTGGAGATGGAGATGATGGAAAATAATGAGGCAATGGATGGGGAGATGGAGGTAGAGGTGATCAAAGGTAGGGATTGTAGGGATAGGGTTCAAGATGATAAAGGTCGGTGGGGTAGGTTAGGACAACCACCAAGAGCACCATAGAGGGTATCCCAGCGAATGCCACCCATTCAATAGGAGGGTGAGTACATAGAGTTGGAGATGGAGGAGGTGAGGGATGAGACTGTAGGTGATGTTACACCCCAATTGCATAGCTACTACTGCATAGGGAAATGCACTATAATGATTGAATCTTTTAGATGAATAAAACATGTTGTTCTTGTTATCAAATGATTGTCTCATTTGTCTGATACTTCTATTGATGTAATTTTGAATAAATGTTGCATATATGTTATGGAATAATGTTTATTCTAACTTTTGAGATGTTTTATGTAAACTACCTTGTTTTGAGCATATGACTTCCATTGTCATGTCATGTCATGAAGTGCAAGAAATAGGTTCATTCCTCTAGGAAGAGGAGAGATATCACTCGGGGAGGAGCTTGGTCGGGTAAACAGTAACGAGTACCAATTGAGCATACACACACATACTATAGATTGAGTAAGCCAAGTTTGTTTGTCGAGATAAGGCTAAGTCATCCATAGGCTTGTTTATTGACATTAGGAGTTTGAATTCACTTCTTTGTGCTTTAGGAGTTATGATTGTTTAATGTCAGACTTACTATACCATGACCCTTGTATGAATGATGTGAAAGATATGTGTTAAAGATTGATTAGGTATGCACATACATCTATACATTGTGTACATGTATCTATATGTATAGACATATCAATACATGTGTACGTTAAGCAAACATATATGCTCATACACATGTGTCGACATGTATATACGCATACATATGTATACACAAGAGTATATTTGTGCACATTTCGCCTGATGTCTGAGGTAAGAACAATATTTTAATATTATGATCTAGTAAATTTACATAAATATTTATGTATAAATGTATATACCAATGATGGGATTATATTTTATGATATATACATAAATACATAAATATAGGTGTAAATATATATATTTAAAATATATGTATTAATATTAAGGTAATATGTGCATGTATATAAATATATAAATATATATATATATATTGTGATGTTAATATCGATATATATATATAAACATATTAACACTTAATTATATATATATTATAAAATATAAATGAGGGTTATTTTGTGTTAATGGATTGAAAATCAAATAAAGTTTAAATGACATATATAAATATTCAAGAGAATAAAAATGGAACACAAAAGTAATAGAGTTAAAGGATTTAAATCCTTTATCAATAGAGAAATATTTTGATACTTGGATATGGAGGAAATGTTAGATCTCAACATGGAAATCTTGTAACGCCCCGCCTTGGTTACCCTTAAAATAAAGTGTAAAGAAAGTAATATCAAGTTTATTACACTTTATACATATTGCTCCATTACAATGATTTCACTAGGGGCCTTAGCTCTGCTTATTTTGTGGTGACTTGTGAAACTTCTTAAAGACTATGGACTATTTTTGAAAGAAGGTGTAGACCTCTGCAGTTTTGAACTATACGCTTGATAGCTACCCCTAGTCTTGTGATGTTGAGTCATGTTATAAAAGAGTGGCTTGTGGTAGGGGCCGAAATCCTGAAGTGATTATCTGGGTAACCTATCGTAGGTGTGTTAATTCAGTGAAAACCTAACTAAAGAATTATGGGTTGGGAAGTTATAAACATTAATTCAGATAAAAGTGTACCTCACCTACTGTTTTAATGCTCGTTCAGGTTGAGAAAAGGTTGAGAAGGCCTGGAATGGCAAGTCGTCATCTTGTCCTCTTGAAAGATAAAGTGACTCCACATTGGTCTGCATAGGGGTCGGGAATCGGTAGAGGCTACTAGGGTAACTCTTGGAGAGAGGGCCGGTAGTCTAGGAAGATTCACCAGGGTAACCTATCCCGACGAAGTGATGACACTCTTAATCTATATCATGATGGTGTTCCTTGTGTTCAGATTTATTTTGATGTGTTGTGTTACTGAGGTTTTATCTACTATGATTGTTAACATTATGTCACGATGTGATTTGTAAACCCCATAAACGTAATGTTCTTTCTTCTTTGCTTGTGGACCTGTTATTATCTCCTAGCACGGAGGGAGTGGACCTTCGGGTTCCACATGGTCGGGAGGAAACCGTGCTACACCTTGTATTTTCTTGCAGATGATCCTATGCTTGCAGCTGGTTCCAGTTACTTCATTTTCGTGACTATGGATGTGAAGCATATTCATGGATATGGATGTTAGTTGTGATATGATCACTATTACCTTTGTAAAAATTACCTCTTGTATAAGAGCATTCATATTGTACCAACTTTGGATGTATTGAATTTCAATGAAATCTCTCTTGTTGTAATCTGATCATGTGGATATTTGGTTGTATTAAGTTTTGTGAACTAAACCATTCATGGCATTGAGTTGGTTTATGATTATGATAATGTGTTGAGTTTATTTATTAGGTTTAAGTAACATCGTCTTAGAAACCTTATGGAAAATGTGTAATTAAATATCTTTAAAAAAAAATTGTTCGGTTAATTTCATTCTTTACACTTTATTTTAACGGTAACCAAGGCGGGGCGTTACAGATGGTATCAGAGCACTAGGTTCTAACACTGGGTACTTTGGATATTAGTAAGCCCATTACGTTGTCCCAGGTGTTAGACTCTATAGTTTGTATTATCCAATTGTCTTTTACGTCTTGTAACAAGGACGTGTCAGAGATCACTCTACACCACTAGAATACTACTGTTGCTTTAGCCTGAGAAGTTCCCTCCTTCCTCATTAGGTGGCTAGTGTATAGTCACGCGGTGTCGTATTGTACTATTTTGAAGATTGTGGATTTTTTTTATAATTATTGATGAATATATATTGATTGCGAAGGTCGACACCTTGTTTGTATTTGGTTGTGATGGTTTAGCCACACTTTGTGATCTTATTTATTTGTAATCCTCGTGGTTACACTTGATTTAATGTTGACATTGTGCACATTTCTTGATTCAATGTTGAAATTGAACTTCATTTAAGTTTTATTTATGACTTTGGTGGCTAAATTATTTTATCTTTATTGTTTTCTATGTCGGCCATATGTTGTATTGTGAATTATCTCCAAGGATGTAGGATACTGACTTGGAGAGTGTATACGAGGAAGTACACTCAGGGAACTTTAGGATAGGCGTATGTGAAGTATATTTATATTAGTTATGGGTATAGTATTTAGATTCTTGAGATTTGTTCTTTCCCTTTCCTTATTCTCACTTCATATCTGAGACTCGTTCTACATGGTGATGTGTTGGACCATGCCTAGACATCGAAATAAAGGTCGTGGTCGAGGACGAGGTGGTGGTCGTGGGGTTAATCGCCAGATTACTTCCCTTTTGAGTTCTCATGAAAATGAGTGTGTGGAGCAGATGGATACTCAAGATGATCATAAAGGTGTGGTCATCAAAGAAAAATCCACACCAGCATCTCCACTTTGTGAATCTAATGATGAGACCTTGGCTCAAGCTCTCTCTTGTGTCAAGATGGAAAAAGGGAAAAAGATCGTAGAATCGGGACATCTAGTTAAAGTGTTGAAACCATATGTTGTTCGGAATTGGCCTTTTGGGTGTGGACCTAATGCACCCATTCTCTCTAAGAAAGAGAAGGAAAGCCATCACATACAGTCTTTCGCTTCCATGAAGACAATTATGGATTCTGATGAGGACCCTGAGGAGTGTCCCCTATCCGATAATGAGTAATTTGATAGAAGAAGAAGATAAATGTAGTACTTTTCTTTCTTGTTGTCTTGATAGGCTGAAACTCATTTAGTTGTGTTGAGCATATGATATTTTTTTATGCTGTATTTGTTGTACTTAGTTTGTGGCTTCCAGGAGTAAGCCTTATCCTAGGGGGGGAGGATGTAGTGACCCTCTCGTTGTGACATCCTGTTTTGGTTTGTTTTCAGTTTGATTCTTCCTGTTAAATGTTTTAGTTTATTTGGATACTATGTTGATTTTTTTCATAGGTGATTTTGATATTATATTGTTTTGTACTTCGTGGATGATACATTGACATCTTGATTATCTGGATTGTGATTAGTTTGATGATACTGAGATAAATTCTTACATGATATGGTTTCTTTCTTATGACTTTGCATATGGTTATCATGTTGTAATAATTGCTTATGTTTATCTTGCTCGTGTGTTTTGGTGAAGAAGACAATGCGGCATTACTCATTCATGAGTACCCTACTACGCTGCAATTCTTATTCACAGTGTGTTTTCTAACATGAGTATAAATATATATATATATATATATATATATATATGTAATTGTGTGAAATAGATCTTTTTAAAGCAAGATATTTTCGACAATATAAGAATCTCTAATTGTCAGTTAAAGGTTTGTTCTGATATTTTAAAGAATGAGTTGAACTGAATGAGCTATTTACAATGCGAAATGAACTATTAGTTGAAATTTGATGATTGAGATTGAATTGCTTGAATTAATATAAAAGAAAAGAAGGATTTTCAATTTTTAACATTCACAGGAAGAACTTTCACGGTGATAGTTTTTAGCAGATTGTTTCACGGCAGCTGTTTGAGAAGAACTTTTCTTTTTAGATTTTGCAACTAACAAGCGTAATTTGAAGCCGATTTATTTGAATTTCGCCGTTGAAGTCTATAAATTGATAGTGGATTCAACAAAAAGGTTCCAAATTCATTTTAGCTCTATTTCTGAGATTGTTCAGGTTTTCTTCTTTAAATTTTTTTGTTAACTTTCTTCAATAAACTTGTAGAGAAGTAATGGTTTGTGAAACCTAAAAATAAAACAAAGAAAATGTTAGAATTTAGTAATCTAGTGTGATTGGAATATAATGAAATTAAGATGCTAAGTACTCAAGGAAATAGAATTTAGCAAATAATCTTAGAATTGAAAATGGTGTTTTGGTATCTTCTGAAAATCCATTGAAAGTCGAAATGTCTGATCTAGAATGAAGAATGAAAACTGGGAACAATTAAAAGTCTGATATCTTGAAAATTTAAACAACACAATTTGGGGAGGGGTTGAATCTCTAAATTCATATCTGTCATCTCTTTTATTTCTTCTTTATCTCCAACACATAAATCTTGGTCTCCCTGTAATAGTGCTGCTTTTAGGAGATTGAAATCTTAAGATTGTGAGTTCTTTTGGTTGTATAGGAAATGATCTGGAATGTATTTTTCTTTGTTTTGTTAAACCCTCTTTCTTAAATCTGCATCTTAAGTAAATTTATGTATATAAATGTCATTTATAACCATCAATGGCTTGAGTCACTTCCATACGTCTTTACTTTGTTACCTTATAAAGGATGCCATATGAATCTAAGAATATACCTTGACTTTTAAAGTCATATCTCCGTAGATTAAGACGTTTGAAACCCTCAAAAAAATCTTGTGTGCTGGCAGTTCCATTATCTTATACTTAGATTATTGCCTCGTAGTCCTATTGTAACCGTTTGAATGCTCTACGTACAACTTTCACCTGTCTCTTAGTAACAATAAAATTAATATCTTTGCTTCTTAATGGATTACCTCATAGTAATGGTGAAGATACTATACTATATTCCTGCGCAGAAGGTGGAAGGAACTATTAACCTTTTTCTCTTTGTAGTTATCCCCTCAAATCATAAATAATTATTAATATAACAATCCTGCTAAAGAATAGACGCGACCACAGTTAGGAATTAGAGAAAATTTGACAGTAGAAATGTTTCTGTGCAACCCTAAGATGCTCCTTATCTGGTATCTTTTTACTTTAGGCTTTTTGGTTATTAACTGCATGCGTCCAAGTAGATCTTTCTGTGCTTGAGTTTAATTAAATGACCCTAAGTTTATTAAATACAACGCAGTAACATTTCTGTTTAATTTCTGATATTTATACCTAATTCTTGAATAGCATAATGCTATATGTCATTCGATATTAAAAGTAATTGATATGAGAGACTGGTTTTAAACGCAAATCTTCATAAAGCCATATGTTTCGGTGTGAGTTTAGTATACTATAGATTAGGTGCAACAATCTGTGGTTATCCAGTTATTCATTAGAATATTTATAACTAACTCGTAATAATTTATGTATCTTGTGCATGGTGTGACTTACACATATTATCCTTTCCATAAAATGACAAGACGTTCAGATCTTTTGCATGACTTAAAACGTGCTTAACTTCAGTTAAATGTTATTCTTAAAGACAACGACTTTGATCATTCTGCAATATGTTTACGAGTTATAGTTTAGGCTTACAATGTTTTATTTTAACCACACTGGAATATCCCATATTGTGAATATTGATGCATGGCGGATTCTTGCTTCTTGATTGTGCAGATTACCTCTAGTATATTTGATTACAAACTACTAGTATAGTAGAATACTATGTTTGCATGTATAGTTAAATTATAACACCAGTTAATTAGACTTAAATCATAGATAGTGGTGAAAAATGGTCGATTATTCTTGTTAAGTAATGATTTCTTATGTTTAAAAACTATCACTTAACTTATGATCAATCTACTTATGCATGTTATAACAGTGTTAAAACTCTTGTTATGAAGTCGATGATATGTAACTATCAATTGGTGAATATTAATGTAACATAAGAATAAGTTAACTGTAATTCTTGAATATGAAAAGCAGCGACAGTAAAGAACACAAGTATCAGATTGGTAATTAATGTCCTTCTTATTCTTTAATGATTAATTTATAGATGTAAGGATTGTATTATTCTTTCTCTATAATATTAATATATGCTTATTCTTTGGATTTGTTAGTAATAAAATAATATCAATAGTTTGTTTAATTTTGGAATTTTAATTCCTCCAAGATTGGAAAGTATGAAATTATTGTGTATATGTGTATATACAATGATGAAAATGTTTATTTTTTATTCTTTAAAGGCTTGGAAGTGAAAAGAAAGTAATATCAAGTTTATTACACTTTATACATATTGCTCCATTACAATGATTTCACTAGGGGTCTTAGCTTTGCTTATTTTGTGGTGACTTGTGAAACTTCTTAAAGACTATGGACTATTTTTGAAAGAAGGTGTAGACCTCTGCAGTTTTGAACTATACGCTTGATAGCTACCCCTAGTCTTGTGATGTTGAGTCATGTTATAGAAGAGTGGCTTGCGGTAGGGGCTGAAATTTTGAAGTGATTATCTGGGTAACCTATCGTAGGTGTGTTAATTCAGTGAAAACCTAACTAAAGAATTATGGGTTGGGAAGTTATAAATATTAATTCAGATAAAAGTGTGTCTCGCCTACTGTCTTAACGCTCGTTCAGGTTGAGAAAAGGTTGAGAAGGCCTAGAATGGAAAGTCGTCATCTTGTCCTCTTGAAAGATGAAGTGACTCCACATTGGTCTGCATAGGGGCCGGGAATCGGTAGAGGCTACCAGGGAGGGCCGGTAGTCTAGGAAGATTCACCAGGGTAACCTATCCCGACGATGTGATGACACTCTTAGTCTATATCATGATGGTGTTCCTTGTGTTCAAATTTATTTTGATGTGTTGTGTTACTGAGGTTTTATCTGCTATGATTGTTAACGTTATGTCGTGATGTGATTTGTAAACCCCGTAAACGTAATGTTCTATCTTCTTTGCTTGTGGACCTGTTATTATATCCTAGCATGGAGGGAGTGGACCTTCGGGTTCCACGTGGTTGGGAAGAAACCATACTACACCTTGTATTTTCTTGCAGATGATCCTATGCTTGCAGCTGGTTCCAGTTACTTCATTTTCATGACTGTGGATGTGAAGCATATTCATGGATATGGATATTAGCTGTGATATGATCACTACCAGCTTTGTAAAAATTACCTCTTCTATAAGAGCGTTCATATTGTACCAACTTTGGATGTATTGAGATTCAATGAAATCTCTCTTGTTGTAATCCGATCATGTGGATATTCGGTTGTATTAAGTTTTGTGAACTAAACCATTCATGGCATTAAGTTGGTTTATGATTATGATAATGTGTTGAGTTTATTTATTAGGTTTAACTAACATCATCTTGGAAACCTTATGGCAAATGTGTAATTAAATATCTTTTAAAAAAAAAATGTTCGGTTAATTTCATTCTTTACACTTTGTTTTAACGGTAACCAAGGCGGGGCGTTACAAATCGAGCCTTTTGTTTTAATATTTAAATCAAAATAATTGTTAAGAACATTTGAAAAGGAGAAAAATACGTTTTTGAGAGTTCATTAAAAATAAAATGGAGAAAAATACTATGAGAAAGTCATTCACCTAGAGAAGTTTGCACCTGAAGCGCATGGGAAAAGAACTGGTCTTTGAGAATGAAGCAAACATTATTCTTTTTGCAATGAAAATGGCAACGTGGGAGTATAGCAGGCTTGACCTCTTCCGTAGAACGAATTTTTCTAAACTGATTGCTTCAAAAATGCCCAAAAATATGAGCACACTTGGAGCTGTCAACCTAGGAAATTCACCATGTAAAGTTTGTTAAGTCGTGGCTTGAAAGGATGATGATTTGATTGAGATTTTTGCCACAAATCTCTTAGAAGCTTCTCAAATTTTAGTGTTGGCAGCTTGGACACCTTAGGATGAGGAGTTAGTTCTATTTCTAAACACTATAAAAAGGCCATATAGTTCATTGTTCAACACACCAATTTGGATTTTGAAATCCATCTCTTTGCAAGTGAGCATTTCTATGCTTCTTTGGAATTCAAATTTGTTTCTAAGAGTTCATATTTTCTGAGCATTTCACATTTCTTGAGAGTCTTCACATTTTCTTAGAGCAGCCTTAATGCTGTGAGAAATCCCTAATTCTAAATATTGAGAACTTTACAATTTCCTGAGAGCAATCTTAATTTCTAAAAGCTATGTGTATCAATTTATGAGCAAGAAAAGAGAGGTGTTCAAAAGAAAATCTGCAAGAGAAGACAACAACTTGAGGAATTTTTTCCAGACACATTTTGAAAGTGTCTTGACATCATTCTTAAAGGACGTTGAAACAGGCACGAGTTATTCTTAAGTTATTCAATCTATTTTGAATACTTGAATGTTGTAGAATTTGTTTATGTTGTTTGTACATTATCAAGTAGTTACTAGTTTAACGACATTCACAAGAAAAGGGAGAAAATGAGTTTTCTTTTAATTCACATACTAGTTGTAAATAGGCAATAAACTATTAAGGTTGAAGGTCATTTCTTGAATGCAATTAAGATTATAGAAGAAATGAGCTATTATGAGAAATGTTACTTATATTGTGCATTAGAAGTGAATTTATGTGAACGAATTTGTGAGGAAGTTTAAAATGCATTTAAAATGAAATTTACATGTTTTGTATTATCTCCATATGAGGAGAATATGATTGAAATAGATACTAAGTACTAGGATGGGTTTGAATGCATCATGAAAATATAAACAATCCACAGTTTTAGTTAATAGGTTAACTCGATGAAGCTTGTGTAACTCCTAGGAATTTTGGTTTCCGGTATAGGAGAAGGATTTTATAGTTTACATGTTATGCTATTCATTCCTAGTAGGATAGTCTGGTTGTAGGATGTCTGGAGTGATAGATTCACCCATTGAAGGGAAAAACCTATGCATAGAGTAAGGAAGCCTCAAGTCAAATCAACCCTGAGTAGTGTTTATGATAGATGACCTTCATTCAAAGTACTGAATGAGAATACTTTGGCCAAAGTAGTGAAAGGTATGACATCCACTTAGATGTGAGACAGTTGAGACTACACTGTCAATTCATTGTGATCCTAGTAATAGTTCAAGATTGTGGAATAGAAAGGTTCTAGTTGTGTAGGACACATCACTATGCTTAGTTGGTAATCGTTAAAGGATACCCTACCAATCTCTTCTTCAAAGGGAGGGCCATCTATCTAGTGATAGGTGGGCAGGGGAATGCATTATGAGTCTGTGGTTGGCAGAAAAGTACCCGACTGATGTCTCTCCTCCACAACATGTAGCTGATATACCAAGATTTGAAATGACAGACTCCTGGACCTTCTTACTCCTATTTGTGCAAAAGCATATGAGCTATGTATGTAACTATATTACTTTTGAACTCTAATTTATATTTGCAATGAAAATGGAATTCATGTGGAAATATATTGTAACTTGTATACATTTATCAATAAAGAAAGGAAAATTTTTATTGTATTGTCTTTGTTACTTGTTACCTTTGCATGTTTAAAGTGAGATTTGGAAAATTTTAATTTACGCAAGAGATAGGTTGTTATAGGTGAGGAGGCAGTGGTTGAGGAGGAGGATGTAACAATTGAGGAGGAGGTAGCTAATGATGCTTCCATCTAGGAGGAGTTTCTACATGATGTCCTAATCAAGAATGTGATTATGGATATGGTTGGAGAGGATACAAAGGATGCGGGGTAGAGTCCCTAGGAACATATATAGGCACTCCAAGCTTAGGTGTAGATGCTACAAGAATAGATAGCGCAAATACTAGTTTTGCAAGGTTAGATATAGATGCTCACAATAGAGAGAGACTAGGAAATCATAAGGGAACATAGAGCAGAGCAATGATCCATTGAGTTCATAGTGACAGAGTGGACCAATGGATGAATTTGCTGACACTATATATCAGGCCAGAAGAGAGGCTCAATACTATAGGGATTTATATGAGCATGCAGTGCTAGAGACAATCAGGGCACCCAATTTCTAGAGCCATAGTTGGAGCAAGACACACTCACGTAGGTCTTAGAGTAGTGTGGGAGTCTCATAGAGATGATCAAGACCATATGAAAACCCCTCGGGATCATAACAAAGGGAGGAGAGATCATTAGGGTCACGAGATGAGGGAAATATAGGCTAGGCCTATTTTTATATGTTTTAGAGGCTTATATTTTTTATCGAGCCTAAGAGCTCCATTTTTTACAAACATCATGATATTCTACTGTGAAAAACTATTTTTTTCACTATATATGCAAGATATATGACTTTGGTGGTGACTAGATGATTGTGTTAGGCTCTATATGCATCTTTTCCTTATGGATATGTGATGCTTCCTATATGATATGATGTTATGGATGTATGATGTATGGTTTATGCTTGCACATGTTTATGATATATGGATGGATGCACATGGTTCTATTATATGTTTATGTATGATATCATGTATGGATAAATGCACATGATGATATGATGTTGTGGTTATATAGGATGAAACTATGAGGTTTATGACATGCTTTTATGTGATGCTTATATGGATGAGCATACTACATGATGGGATGCTATGCATGTTTTATTTTCTAATGCGATATGGATGACCTAATATGCATATAATAATGATAACTATGATTCCCTAACATGATTATGGATGGAGGATGATACTACTGATGCATTTTCTTTTGTATGTCACAACACGCTATTAGGATGAATGTGAGGAAGAACATACATGATGTTAGTGCAGAAAGAAGCTCGACGAGGACAAAAAATGAGGTGGATAAATTGGGACTGCTATCTTGAGATCTTGCTAATAAATGATCAAGATTTTATTTTATTGCATAGTTATCATCATAACTTATTGTGGAAATGGATGATGAACACCACAGAAAAATCAAAGAGAAAAAGGTCATGATCCATCATCACTCTTCTAAATCCTTTTGGGACATCCTTGAGGCATATAGTAACATGACCAAAGATAAATCAGATAGAAAGATAAGGTAAATTGGACCAACAAAGTTAATAGCCATTTAGATCAAATTTCCAAATTGTATGATCAGGTTCTAGATAATGATAGCATCTGGTTTTAGGAAAGGAAGCATGCCATATAAGCAGAGGGAGCCTGATGATGCAACATCATGCCTAAGACTAAAGATTGATGGATATTGTTTGATTTCATACATGAAGCATGACATATAAGCCCAAGGAGCCCAATGATGTTACATACTATAAAAGACTGTTTGATATTTGGTAAGATAACAAATGTTTATTTTTTGATGGTTGATTGTTGATATTTGATAGGTACATGTGTTTAGGAAATTGATCGTTGATGGTCGAAGACTAGTGGATAGTCTAATCTATTGTTTCATGATTTGGCTAAGCTTCGTTATCTTGCCTGATAACTATTTGTGTCTACTCAAAATGTCAACCTTAACAAGGAGCAATTTATTATGGGATGGATGATATTGATGGATGAAGAATTTTTTATGACAAACCCTAAGGGACTAACCTAATAGTTTGGGGGCTCATCGGTGATGGTCTTTCCTACGAAAAGTGCAGAGACAACGTAGTTCAATTGACTCTAACCATGGATAGTTTATTATGAAGATGTAGATATGGATGGACTTGACAATTTATTATGAAAAAACCTAGAGGACTAACGTAATGCCTTGTGGGTTCATCGATGATGGCCTTACCTACGTGAAGTCGTAGAGGCAATGCAGTTCGACCACTTGGACTAACATAGACTCTATTTTTGGAGTTTTTGATGATTTTTTTTTTTTTTGATGGTTTTTTTTTTTTTTTTTTGGATTTTGATGTTTTATTTTTTTGAATTTTGATGTTTTTTTATTTTTTATTTTTATTTCAATGTTTTTTGATTTTGATGTTTTCTTTTTTTTTGGATTTTGATATTTTCTAATGATTTTTTTTGGTTTTTGACATTTTTCTAAGTTTTTGTTTTGGTTTTTGACATGTTTTGATTTTCTTTTGGTTTTTTGACATGTTTTGATGCTAACCCACATCTAGGATCCCTTGTAAGACGTAAGTCTAGAAATTTCACCTAGTTAGATATGGTTCCAACTTATTATGGATAAATGGATACAAATGGAGAAAAAAATGACTACACATGGCACATGCTTGCTAGGTTTTGACCATGGTACTTATCAAAAGCACCACCTAAGTGGTTTTCACTATTGGACATATTATTCATCTTTACTATTTTTTATTATTTTTGTTTTATCAAGATGCCTATTTCCCAGGTTTTCATCAGGGTAACAATTTTTTTCTTTTTTTTTTTCTTTTTTTTGTTGATTTTTTATGGGATTCTTTAAAAGCTAAGTATAGTACTTGCAAAGGTGCATGTTCTTGATAGGATCTAGTTACGATTCATGTTTAGGAGTAGCAAGTTGATAAGTGCCAGATCCATATGCTATAGTTATGATGTAAGGACCCATATGCATCATCGATAGTCTTCTTTCAAATTTTAAGGATAGTTTTATTACATGCCTCAACTTGACCATTACCTTGATTGTAATATGTAGTGAAATGATGATGGATATGGAATCTTTCGCATAGCTCACAAATATCCTGGTTTTTGAAAGGATGACCATTATTTGTGATGATGGATTAGGGAACACCATACCGACATATTATGTAATTAAGGACAAACTTAGATATTTTATTTTCAGTGATGTAGGTCATTGGAATAGCTTCCATCTATTTTGTGAAATACTTAGTTGTAGTAAGGATGAATTTATAACCATTGGCAAAGGTAGGATGAATCCTTCCCATGAGGTCAAGTCCCGATTGAGAGAATGGCCATGATGACATCATTCAATGAATGTATTGCAAAAGTGCATGCACAATATCTTCATATATTTGATATTGCTAACATTTCTTAAAAAGTGATAGGAATCATGTGCCATAGTAGTCCAATAGTATCTTATTTGCATGAGATTTTTGGCTAAGGTAGGACCAGTAGAGTGAGCTCCACATATACCATCATGTACTTTGTGTAAAGCTATTTGTGCTTCGTCTAAATCAAGACATATAATGAGGGTTCTATCTAGGTTGTGTTGGTAAATGGTATCACCGATGATGACATAATGGATTCTTGTTGGATAAAGGTCTTGCATTGGTTAGAGGACAAGTTAGGAGGGATGATTTGGTCATGTAGGTAATTATAAAATTCTTTGTACCAAGGAGAATTAGGTGCAATAATTTGAAACAGGAACTCAAATTCAAGGACAATGAATGCAAGGGCCAAAAGTTATTCCACCAAGAACTCATACTGTGACACATTATTAGGTATATCCAAGAGAGATCCAATAGTGGTCATTGCATCAATTGCTTTATTCTAAATTCTTGGGATCTTCTCAAAAGATGATGACATCAAAATACTACTTGAAACTATCAACCATTCTCTTCTAGGGTGTGAGATTTTTATCCTTTGTATTATAATCATCATTGACCTAACAGATAACCAATAGGGAATCATCATAGACTTGAAGATTCTTGATTTTCCATTTGATAGCCATTCAAAGTCCCATTAGCAATGCTTCATACTTAGCCATGTTATTGGTGCAAGGAAATGCTATTCTGTATGATCTAGACCTATCGAGTCCCCTTGTGGTGTGACAAATAGGATACCCACTCTTGAACCCTAATTTGTGTAAGACCTGTCAAAGTATAGCTTCCATGTTGTAGAGGTCTCTATTTTGAAGATGGAATCATAAGGAAAATTAAATATTAATGGATAATTTGTTGCTATTGGGGCATCTACAAATTGATCAACTATTACTTGTCCTTTCATTACTTTATGATCAACATATTATATATCAAATCTACTTAGGATCATTACCCATTTTGCTAATCTTCCTATTAGAGCTACTTTATTGAGTTGGTATTTCAAGGGATCTATCTTTGCAACCATTTTTGTTCAATGATTCAACATATAGTTCCAAAGCTCTTGAGTGCAAAGAAAAATGCAAGGCATGCTTGTTAGATAGGACTATAATTAAGCTCATACCCCACAAGTGTGTGAATTATATAATAGATAGCTTGTTCTTTTTCATCATTGTCATTTTGTGCTAACAAGGCTCCCAGTGTTGATGAGGTCATTGATATGTATAGTATTAGGTATATACTTTGATAGAAGGTATAAGAACTAGAGGATATAGAAAATAGTCCTTGATTTGTTGGAATGATTCTTGACAGTGATTGGTTCATATGAATGGGACTCCCTTATTAAGAAAATACTAAAATGGTTGATGTTTAGCTACTAACTCAGCTATGAACCTTTGAATAGAATGAAATCTTCCGTGTAGGGTATCTAGTTGACTTATGTTTTCTAGTAGAGGCATATCCATGATGGATTTTACTTTTGTAGGATCAACCTCAATACCTCTATGAGAGATAATATATCCTAATAATTTTCCAAATTGCACTCCAAAACACACTTTTTGGATTCAATCTGACCTTATATTCTTGTAACCACTTAAAAATATTATCCAATACTACCAAGTGACTATCCCTTGATGCTGATTTTTCTAACAAGTCATCAACATAATATTCCGTGAATATATGCATGTATTCATGAAAAATTGTTTTCATGGATCTTTGATATGTTGCACCAACATTCTAGGAAGAATCAACTTTGTAAGAAGGTTTATTCCTAGTATTGATTTTCTATTAAGGCCTCTAACTTCTATGCTTAGAAAAATGTGAGTTTTAGTTGGAAAAAGGAAGGGAGAATAAATTTTGAGGAGATCAAAGAGGCCATAGAAGAAACTCCTACACTCATTAATTCAAATTATGCAAAGGAATTCCTTTTGTATACCTTTGGTAACATTAACACAATCTCAGCTATGACAGTCCAACAAAATGAAGAGGGTTTAGAGAAACCCATAGCATTCTTTAGCACAGGTTTAGAGGATTATGACCAAAGGTATTCATTTATTGAAAAAAATGTTCTTGTTGTGGTTAGGAGTCTTAAGAAATTTAGATATATGCTTTTAAACAAAAAGATACACTTGTTGGTTTCTCATTCAAGTGTGAAGGAGTCATTGTTGAATAAGGACCTAAATGATAAAAGAGCTAGTTGGATTACAAAAGTAATAAAATATGATGTAGAAATCAAAGTCACAAAGTTGAGAAGAGGTAAGAGATTATGTGAGAAGCTTGCTAGTGATTTAGAAAGCAACCAAGAGGTTGAAAATGAGACTGTCTTAGTGCTAACTGATGATGAACAAACTACTATAGTAGCCACTCCTATAGGTTAGATTAAAGAAATGGTGCATTACCTTTAGACTATTGAGTGTTTAGGAGGTCTAAACAATGAAAAACAAAGGTATTATAGGCTGAAAGCTATTCCTTATGTTATTATTGATGGTATTTTGTTTAGAAAGTAATTTCATGGAGTTTTGTTAAGATGTGTTGAATCTAACCAGATTGATAAATTTCTTGAAGAATTTCATGTTGGTTCATTTAGTGGCCATTTTGTACCTAGGAAAACAACTCTTAAGATGATCAGAGTTGGTTTTTTTTTCCTAACTTATACAAGGATACATTTTCATGGGTGAGAAGGTACAAGAAGTGTGCATTGTTTGCAGGTAAACAAAGATGAGTAGCTTTACCATTACATCCTATACAAGTTGAGTAGCCCTTCATGAAGTGGGGACTTGAATTCATTAGAGTTATTAACCCACCTTCTAGTGCTAGACACAAATAGAGATTGACTACAACTGATTATTTCACCAAGTGGACATAAGGTGTAGCATTAAAGGAAGCTAATGAAACTACTATCCTAAACTTTTATCAAGATTTAGTTGCAAGATTTGAAGTTCTTGATTCAATTGTTTCATATAATGCTTTCGATTTTGTAGGATTAAAAGTGATTGATTGGGCTCTTAAAAATGACATATATTTGAATACTTCATCCAATTATTATCCACAGGGTAATGGGTAAGCTTATTCTTCTAACAAAAATAATATTGTAATAATTAAGAGGATGATTGAAGACAATCAAAGGACTTGGCATGATAAGTTGGAGCTAGCTCTATGGGCTGATAGGATAACACCTAAGAGATCTATAGGTAACTCACCTTATGTTCTTGTTTATGGCATGGAAGAAAGGCTTCCTATATCTATTGAATTACCAACATTAAGTTTGATCAAAGAGATGGAATTGATGGATAAAAACCAATGGAGATTGGAATTGTTGAGTTGATGGAGTTAGAAGAATTGATGGAGTTAGAAGAAACAAGGAGAAAGGCACTACAAAATTTGGAAATCCATCATTGTCAAATGAAAATAGTGTTTAACAAGAAGGAAGCTCCAAGATTTTTTAAGGAGAGTGATCTAGTATTTAAGTACGAGATGAGCTAAAAATAAATATGGGAAAGAATTCTAAATTTGATGCTATGTGGAGTGGTCTTTATGTGATCACTAGATGTATAATGAGCAATGCCTTTCAACTATCTAAGATATCTAACAACACTTTTGTTATCCATATGCATATGGTTTATTCTTTACTAGCATTAGGATAGCTAGTCCCTTGGCTTGTGAGGGAAATTTATACTTATGATTTTCAATAAAGATCACATTTGCAATATATATTGGTTCTTTTTCTTATCTGTCTGTAATTGCAACACTAGAATAAAAATGTAATCTATTCTTGAAAGTCTCTTTTATGCATGTTAATGAACTTAGTAGAATATGGTTTATCTTTTAAATGTTTAAATGAAAACACCAAAAGAATAAACACTAAGTTACCTAATTTTAGTTGAAAGCTAAAAATTAGGTAACTTTTTTGGCAACATCTACTATATGTTTTCTTGCAAAACATCTTGACTAGGTTCCTAAAGCTTATCCATTGGGCATTGAGTTATCTAAAGGTTGGCACTAATTGAAAACAACATTTTATGTTGTAACTCACTAAACCAGCAAGAGACACTTTGGAAACTTATTGAAAACCCAACCCAGTAGAAAGAAAACAAAGCAAATTGCCACGTAATTGTGGAGAACAACAATCAAGGAAAACTAAAAAAAGCATCCAACTAATGTGCAACAACACTTAGAGGAAACAAAACCTAATCTAATTTATACAAGGAAGATTTTAGATGATACCTCAAAATAGAGTTTGAGGTGTATCCCATTAACTGGGATAGGCAGAGCTTCTCCATCCATTGATGACAGTTGAAAAGTATTGTGCTCTTTGCATTTAGTAATTACAAATGAGCCACTCCACATGCTATCAAATTTAGTGTGCTTTCTAGGCCTTCTCTTTAATTCATCCCACTTAAGGACAACATCTCCCTCTCTAAACACCTTGGGTGTTTCTTTTTTATCAAACACCTTGTTTGTTTGGAGTTGATGCAACTCCATTGTTTACATGGCTCTATCTCTTGTTTCATCCAACTCCATGAGTTGTGCATATCTGACAGCCATTGGATCTTCCTCTTCAAACATTTCAAGTTGGTTCATTATGTCAAGAGCTAGAAGCTTAGTAGATAAATGCAGCCTTGCAACTTTGCCAAATACCAGCATACAAGGGGAATTTCCAATGGATTTCTTTGGAGTTATTCTATCTACCCACAAGGCAGATTTTAGTTGCTTGTGCCAAGTTCTCTGGCTATCCTCCAAAATCCTTTTGATGATTCTGATTAGGTTCTTATTGGTTGATTAAGCCAAACCATTACCTTGAGGGTAATAATTTGAGTAGGTATTTAGATTAATACCATTCTTTATAGCCCAATCACATACCCTTAATCCAAAAAATTCCAAAGCATTATCACAAATAATTGATTCAGGTACCCCAAATCTATTTACTAGATCATCATAAAAATTTAAAACAACACTTTTGTTGGCTTCTTTCAAGGCCTCTGCTTCAGTCCATCTTGTCAATTAATCAATTTTAGTAAGTACCCACATGTGGCTTTCACTTGAAGGTGGGTTAATGGCACCTATAAAATCAATGCCCCATCTCATGAAGGGTTCTACTTGAATGGGATGCAATGGTAAAGTTGGTAGCCTCTCTTTGCCTGCAAAAATAACACATTTTACACACTTTTTGGACCAAGCATGGGAATCTTTAAACAATCTTGGCCAATAATAACCAACTCTCATTATTTTCCATGTAGTTGTTCTTGGGGAAAAATAACCCCCAACAGTTCCATCATGGAACTCATGAAGTACTTTGTCAACTTGATGTTGATCAATGCATCTTAAAAGGACACCATTAAGATTTTTTCTGAAAATAATGTTACCAACCAACACATAAGGAATGGAATGCAATCTGAAATGCCTCCATTCAACTCTATCTAAACTTGGTGAACACTCACTAGTTTGTAAAATGTGAGTCATATCTTGCACCCAACTTGCATTTTTTGTTGGTGCATCAGTTGTAAGCTCATTATTAGCAACCATAACAGCCTTTGTTTCTACATTTTCTTCATTTTCAGCCCTTATAAACGTTGACTAAAAAAAGAAATTGGTTGTTCTAAGCCAACATCATTTTGTTGTACCAGCATTGCAGAAATGATATCAATGCTACCAAAAGCATATAAAATGAAATATTTTGAGAAGTTCGGGTTTACCAAAGTAGGACCTGCTGATAAGGCCTCCTTTATGACTTCAAAGCTACGCTTGGCCTCTTTGGTCTAGTTGAAACTGGCATTCTTTTTTAACATGGCAGTTAGTGATTTCAAAAGATTTGCAATATCAGGAATAAATCTTCTAACAAAGTTAATTCTGCCAAGAAAACTTTGCAGCCCCTTTTTATGGTTAGGTAAAGGCAAATCCAAAATGTCACTCTTTCTGGATCAATGGTGATCCCTTGTTTTGACACAATATGTCCTAAAAGCTTTCTTTCATGGACAACAAAGATACATTTTTTGGGGTTGAGGGATATACCATACTCCCTACACCTCTCAAATACTTGCTTTAGATGTGCATGGTGTTCATCAACCTTCTTTAAAATATTGTTACATCATCAAGGTAAATGAGTACAAGTATATGAATCAAACCTTGAAATGCCATGTCCATTTCCCTCTGAAATGTGGCACCAACATTGGAAAAGCCAAAAGGAATCCTTTTATAAGCCACAATGCCCCATTTTGTGGTCAAGGAAATCTTGTCCTGATCTTCCTCTTTGAGTAAGACTTGATTATATCCCGAATAACTGTTAAGTAATGAGAATCTTTCTAAGCCAACTACAATTTGCAGAATCTGCTCCATTGAGGGCAACAGATAATGATCCTTTAATGAGGCTCTATTGAGGTCCCTAAACTCAATACACAACCTAATCTCACCATTTTTCATTCTAACTAGGACAAAGTTACAGATCTGTGAGGTATGTTTAATTTGAAAAATGATGTCTCCCTCAATCAACTTGGTCAACTCTTTGACCATAAGAGGCTCAAGTTTGGGGTTTAAAGGCCTCTATTTTTTCCTAACAGGTTTTTATTTTGGCTCGAGCTCTATGGTATGTTGGTAAATTTGGTGATCAAAACCCTTTAAATCAAAACATTCCCATGCAAATACATCTTGAAACTCTTGACAAAGAGCAATGAAAGCTTTCCTATCTACATGTGAAAATATTTTACCAACTTTAAGAAGCTTACCTTTGAAAATTTCAGGCTCCTCATAATGTTCTTCTTTGACCTACATGCTGGTCTTACTCTTTTTCAGCTGGTCATCGGTGCTGAAAATGGATTCTAGGGTGATTAGACCCTTGGGAAACTTTTTAGACCTTAATTGGATGATCTAATTATCATATTTTTGTTTGATCTTATCTTGATTCACTATTGCAATCTTCTTGCAGCATAAAGCTCAAGACCTATTCATCACTCTCAAAGACTTGTCAATGAATGCTATTATCCATAATAGAAGGTCTAATAACTATTTTAACTTACATGGTTGCAATTTTTCTTTCCCAATTTCACTTGGAATATCAACCTGAGCACCTATTGTAGCTAATCTATTTGTATGTCCATTCTGATCCCTAGGAATAGAAACCAGGTTGAAACCGTCAAACACTTCTATCATATCCCACACCCTATGTTTGTAGGATTTTAAGACATCATTTTTAGTAACATGCAGACCTCTTACCTGATTCACGATTAGTTCACTGTCACCATAGACTTGCAAGCAACCAATCCCTCTTTTTTGTGCCCATTCTAATCCTTGAATTAGACCTTCATATCCAAACATGTTGGTAGTACAAGAGAAAGCAAATCTAAAGGCTAAGTAATATTTTTCACCTTGTGGGGACACAAGAATTGTACCCCCACCAGCACCATTCTTGCTTTTGGAACCATCAAACAACATCTTCCATACTTCACCTTGTTGTTTCACCTTCTATTTGAGGTTTGGGATCACTGAATTAGGTTCATGTAGCACATAGACACCCAAACTAGTCTCCTCAATATTATCATTTGGGATTTCAATGATATTTTCTGCTACCCACTCATTTAAAAGCATGTGTGGTATGCTTTTTTCTTGTAGTTCTTGAGCAGCGGCAAGTTCATCATCATAAAAAAAACACAATTAACATTAACAACACTTGGGATATATGGTTCAATGTGATCTTTAGCAAGTAACCTAGATTTAATGACCACTTTAGTCACATATCTCATTTTGAATACCATGTGGGACCAATCTAATGACAAATAACCTCCTATCTTGGCAGTGAAGTCCCTTGACAAACATAACACACAATGAGGTTGTAAGTCAATGATTGAAATGTCTTGGGGAATGGAAAAATTGGGGCAGGCATGTAAGGTAAGGCTTAAACCTTTGATAACACCTACGATGTTAATGGCTATCCCATCAAGTTGGACAACTCCTTTCTCAAGAGGTTGATATTTTAGTCCTAACTTATCTGCAATTTGTTTGGGAATAACACAACTACTTGCCCCTGAATATACCATCAAATTATGAACTAACTTATCCCCTATTATTAGAGACACATAAAATTGGGGATGTTTAACATCCTTACTTAGTTTCTTATTGTTTTTTTGAGGTGCATTTGTCAAGACAACCTTGACTTGACCTACTGGCACATCATTTGAAACACCTAAATCAGCTAAGGTAGATTGCAACAAGTCCTTTTGACCAAGAATAGATAAAGAATCCCACATTGACATATTGACATTCATTTTTTTCATGGATTCAATGATGTTGAAGGGTGCAACAACATTTACCTTTGGATGGGTCCTTACAACAATAGGGTTTTTCTGCAAGTGGGTTGGTTGGGGTTGGTTCCCAAGCTATCCACCATTGATGCCTTGGGAATTTAGTTGCAAGATGTGTGTTACTTGAGGATTGGAAGGTCCAACAACTTCCTCATCTTTATTTGTTTCTTGTCCAATCTTGAAAGCTATATTTTTGGATTAGGTGTTGGATGCTATTGGAGAGCTATCAATTTTTACTCCACAAAAATCCTCTCCTTGCCAATTCAGGAGGGTTGTGTCACTTGCAAGGAGCTCCTATTGTTGGGAAGATTCACCATTAGACATGTCTTGCACACCCAAAACATTTTGAACCATTAATGCTTTATTGATGACACGCTTTAAACATGTATTTTTATTATGGGCCTGGTTGCAAGGATAACACCACTCATATTATGTTGCAAGGTTATTTTGAACATGTACCATATCTCTGGTTCCACTTATTGGAATCAGATTATATAGATGAAAAGGCCTTGGATTCAGATTTTGTCTTGCACCTTGAAATATTCCTTGATATGGCTTCTTGTTAGCTTGAAATGGTTGAATTTTACCTTGATTTTGAGGCTTCCAAGGCTTGAAACCTTGGAACTATTGCTTTTAAATACTCACAAGTTCATTTCCAAAAGTCTAAAGTAGATTCTCAATCTTTTATTAGCTGATTTTTATCTCTTGTAACTCTTGAGATGGTCCTTGGACAACAACTTCTTGGCTAACAACAACTAGTAAAGTGGCTATTTGAGGTGTTGGAAAATTTGTAGGAGGTTGTATATCAGGGAAAAGGGGCATAAGAGGCCTAGGGGAAATCTTTCCAACTTGTATGAGGTTGTTTTCAGCCCCTACAATTATATCATAAGCTATTGGTAAGGAATTTCTGGACGGATTGACTATATCAAAACAACAACCTAACTATTTAAGGCCCTCAAAAAATAAAGGAATGCATACTCAATTGGAGGTCTTGTGGGTTCTACAATTTTAACCCACATTCTTTGAAAACAAAAATTAAAGTCTGTTATTCATTCATAAGGAGCCCTTTTGTTGTGGGTTAGCTGCTCCACTAATGACAAGTTGTCATACTTGTCCTCAAATTTCTTGCATAATACCTCTCCCAACTCATCCCATGTTCTGATGGAATTAACTGCTAAACTCCTAAACCGTTGGGGTGCTTTCCCTCTAAATGATGTTGTTAGTAGCCTCAAAGCAACGTTTTCTTTAGCTATATGATGCACCAAACACAGATTGGAAATATCCTTAATGTGTTCAACTGGTGTGGTATGATCTTCACCTGAGAAAATATGGGCACACTTTTAAGGGAAGCCATGGGAATATCATCATGTTTAGTCAATTGTAGTGAGTTGCCTCCATTAAAAGTGACAAAAAGTTAATTCCTTGGAACAACCATATTTGGCACCAAGGTTTGTTGCCTTACAAGACTTGAAACTCTCACTTTAGGTGGAGTTGAAGATGTCTTTCTTGATGAAACATATTTCTTTGTTGGGATAACTCTCCTTCGGGGTGGTGAAAGTTGCAAATAATCGAATGGGACGGTGTTTCCCCTTGTTTGAATCTTTTTCATGTGTTGTTACAACATTGATCTACTGCTAACTTCCACATTCAAAGTCACCAAATATGTTTATGTGACCTCTTAAAGGCTAAAAAATTGTTGGATGCATATCAAAACCAACAAACAGATGTATTTTTCTAATCTGAACTGATTAGAAGTGTCCCACTGGGCATGCCAAAATTGTTAGTGATCCAAATCTACACCCTTTATGCCAAGATGTGAAAGAACTCAATAGGTTTGGATGTAACATGGGACTGCTTTTAGGTTGTGGGTGTCCTATTCAAAAGAAGACCTCCACATTATGGGTTGGCTCCCCTTTTGATGCCACCTAACTAATGATTTTTGAAGAAAAAGGGTAGAAGATGCATAAAAATGAACATTTATCTGAAACTACCTAAAGTGATACACCAAAAACTGACTAAGACCTGTAAATAGCCTATTACATTCAAAACAATGTCATAAAACCTTGTTCACACAACTCATTTTCACATGCATTTCACATAAGTAATTTATAAGGAGGTTTCTAAACAAGACTCTTAGAAGGAAAAAAAAATCTCACAACTAACAACACTTGGATTAACTAACATAGCTTAAAACCTACAACAATGCATTTTCTACTAAATAGATGATTAAACATGAGACAAGATTGCAAGGAAAGGTAAATTTCACAAACAATTTGATCAATCACTAATCAACACACCATAAAACATGAAATAATAAGGTAAATGTTCTATTTTATTGATTCAAAGTACTCATTGTATCACAAGTCCATCTAAGTTACAATACTACTCCTACTAAAAAATAACTCCAAAACCAAGCTATCATTTTGCTGGAAAGAAAGAACTAACTCCAAAAACACTATTTGAAGTTACTTAAGCAAAAAAAACAACCAACACATCTCTCACATTTCTATCTAGAAGGTTTTGGTCAGATGCAACATTGAGGCCAAAAAAGAACCTTCTAATATCACTCCAAAAAGTCCTCCAAATGGCCCAAGGTCAATCCAAGACCATAGTCACACAAAAATTGTGACAAAACTGCTGCCAAAATAGCACATTTCTCTCCAAAATAGTCAAAGTCACAACTCCACAAACTTTGGAAGGAATAAGCTAAAGTCATCAAGGCACCATATGATTAAATGTCAAAGGCATGCATACGATTTGAGACTTGTCACATTTTAAAAGCAAGACATAGATTCAATATGAAATATAAGGTGAAATTTGCCTAAGTTATAAACCTCACCTCTCGGTGCACACTACACATTAAAATGTGTTTCATTTTATTTTTTAAATGGGAAAAATTCCCATCGGCCTACAATGTAGGGTTCAAACCCTAAACAAAATAATGGGAAAAGCAAAAGAAACCCATTTCATTTAGATACGAGCCTTCTGGAAGAAGCTTCTGCCACCATGAAGGTTTGATGAAAGCTCTAGAAACATGAATTAGACTGGTTTTTTGGCTAATTTCCTGATGAAAACTAGAGAAAATGACATGTAATTGGTCTTTTGTGTACAAAATCTATATTTTTTCCATTTTTTGAAGGCCATTTCTTGGCAAAAGCCATGACCATAAGCATATCTCTGACCAATTTTGTTTCACTTTTCTTTTTTTGTGTTTACTCATCTTGTTTTAGCTACCATGATTCTTTTTCCCAAGCTCGAATGAAGGCTCTATGCAAAAAAAAAAGCTTGAATATTGAAAAAGAAAAGACCCAAACTTTTAGGTAAGCCTTCAATTGACCCATATCATCTAATTTTTTTAGAATTAAAAATAGCTTGTTCCGAGCCTCCAATCTTGAAAATAAAGCAACAATGTTTATTTTCTTCCTCATTTGAAGGTAAATGAAGAAACCCCAATGTATTCATTGTTTTGTGAGAAGAAATTGTTCGTTTGGCCGCATTTGTAGAAGATGATCTAGGGTTTCTCCATTTGTCATTTTTGTCTTTTTGTAGAATAAACTACATTCCATTCCTTTCAAAACTCTGTGTTTACAATTTCTAGAAAACATACTCAGCTGGTTTTTGTTGCTTTTGTAACAAAATTGAACTTTTGGCCATGACCATGGAAAGAGATAGGGTTTTGAAAAAGGTATTTTCTCCAGAATAGCCTCCATTCATACTTCCTTGAAACTCTTGTAATTTGCAGATTTTGATCAAACCCATATGGGTTTTGTCATGTGTAAAAGAAAAACCATTCCTTTCCTCTATAGTTTTCATATCATTAGAAACCCCATTTCACATTATGATTATCTTTTATTAGGCAAAGATAAGAGGACAACCACTCTTTTCCTTCTATAACTCTCACAACACTACCCTATTTGATACTTGTTTTCCATTCCTTTCCACTTTCTGTTTGAATGCATTTTCCTTGGCTTTCAAAATTTCATCATAACCACAACACAGGTCTCTCCATGACTCCTTGACTGCCATCTCCAGTATGATTCCACATTGAAGGTTAATAAAGTATGCTAGGATATTATCTATGTGATTAGGAACTTCAATTGTTCTCTGCAAGATCACTGATGATCACATTGTCACATTTATTAGTTATGCTTACAAACTTTCTATTTTTGAATGATCATCCATTGCTATACTTTATAAGTACTATAATGAATATCTAATGAAATCTCTAACCATGATATCCTAGGATGGAAAAAATATCATATTATGACTTCTTGAAATAAATATTTGTCGTTTGTTCATAGTGATAAATAATTGTCTCAAAGAAATCAAATGGTTGCCTATATTTTGTCACTATCTTCAAGGCTGTCATTATCTTTGTGCATTTAAAATGTATGCATGGTTGTAGCATAGTTGGCTGCCCTCAATGCTTTTAGTTTGAGTTTGTTTATTTTGAAAAAACCTCTATTATTGCACTAAAATACACTCTCCCAAATGGATTGAGGTCTTTATTGTCTGGGACAGACTTGACAACCTCAATATGTTTGTGATCTAATTTCTGTTTCTTGTAGCATTCCTTTGTCTCACAAAACACATCATAACTGTAGATGATGCCAAATAGCACAACCCACATGAACCTTAGATAATGAAACATTATTCATGACCAGAGATCTCAATTACACTTGACATGGAGTTAACATTATTTGCAATTGGCACATTAGTTGTTACTACATTTTGAATGTTTGTTTTGTAAGTTGTAGTGGTTGTTCCTTCATATGCATTTTAGTCTCCTCCTTACCCTTGGTATCCTTATCATTTTTTCTCTAGGATCCTTCTGTGAATACTACTATTCCATTATGTAAACACTACCTTCATCCATTGTCCTATGAGATATTGTCACAATTTTCATTCATGGTAACCATGGCTACTTCTTTAAAATGCTGATCTATGTGACATAACTGAGGTATTATCCTTGCAAGATTGTTAAAGCTTCCAAAATGATAAATTTGTGGGACAAATATAGTGTTTGTGTAATTAATCTATGATTCTATTAGTATCCAACAAAGGGAACAACCAAACATCCTACAAGCTCCCCAACACACCTTCACTTTGCTGCTCTTAATGTGGCTACCATCTATCCCTTTGAACCTTCAGATTTTTGCATCTTGGGACAACACCTTGATATGATGACTTGGTCATGTACTTCATTCATCATCCATGACTGTTCCATGAAATTTCATTGTTGCTTGAAGTGTATTGATATTGTGAAGTGATTTCCTTCCATGTTGTTCATTGTATGGTTCCTTTGGCTCAAGTAGACTTTTTGTGTCTTTCACCATATTATTTTCTTTACTTTGTCATTGACTCTTGGAACACAAGGTTGTTATTTCCCATTGATTCTTGTTGTCCTTTTAATGTAGATCATTCTTGTTGTCTCACTATGAAATGTAGCATGTATTCTGCTTTAGAACTGACCCAATCTTCATGGTTTCCATCACAGTTGCTTGTTGTCCCACATGTTTGTAACCTAGTTTCCACAACATTTTAGTCCTTTTGACCATGTGCAATGAATAAACACCATCTCCTCACTTTAATCCTAGTGGGAAGACACATGTTACCTATGTTGGTGACCTAAAAGCTCACCATCCTATGTG